>VWZT01011431.1:746003-845075 GCA_013397055.1 Pachycephala philippinensis | reverse complement strand
TTTTTTTTTTTTAATTTTTTTTTATTGTGGGCATTTTATTCCAACTTCACAAAGATCAGGCTGGGCATGTGAAGCCTGAAAGCCTGACTCATTCCCTGCAGTTTCATGCTGCCACAACTCATGGAGCCTCAGATTGGTTGTTCAAGACGGTAGAATGCTAGGATTGTCATTTCAATTTTTCTGCATTTCATTTTAAATTCTTTTTAATGGTGTGGCTGCACTGGCCACAGCATAAATAAGAAAACAGGATTTGCATTTAGAATGCTGTAAAATACTGTATTCCTTTGGGTACACTCACAAATATACCCGTTCGTATAAATCAAGATAAGAATATGGAAAGAAATTTGATTAGGTGCTAAATTCCAAATGTCGCAAGAATGTGGTCTAACAGTTACCAGGAACTTAAGTCAGGCTACTTATACAGCACAGTCTAGAGTGGAAAATTAAAATGACAGGTTTAAGAGATAAAGACAATCTTGTTCTTATTCAGCTTCAGGGTTCCTGCCAGTTTCTCTTATGAGGTGTAATGTAATATTACATACACATCTACTATAAACAGTGAGACTTTTATAGATATGTGCAAAGGATACCATTTGATGGGAAATAAAATAAATTACAACCTTGTAAAAGTTCTTTAATTTATTCTTATAAGCATTTCCCTCTGAGAGACATGCAGCAAAAAATAAAGCCTGTATATTTTACTTAGTGTCTAATCAAGGTAATAAACCATGGTTTTCAATTATGGGAGATAAAAATTCTGCCCTTAGCTAAACTAATAAACAGTGTCATTAAAGCTTATGCAATTTTAATTAATGAATATCCAGAGTTTTTAGAGCATTTCATTTCTAGTTAATAGGTCTCTGTGACATACATGAGTCTGGGACTCTCTTCTTCCTCCGTTCTTTACGTTACTTTCACCTTCTTTTGATCTCGAAGTTGTTGTAAAGTTTCTCTTCTTTTTTTCCATTTCTTTGTCGTCTGGCTCAATCATTACTTGATTTTCTTAGGACTATGTAAAAATACCACTTGAGGCTACAATAGATGTTTGCAGACTTCCTCTAAAACAACAGAGCCTCCTCCCATCTCCTTCTGATAATGACATCAAAAAAACATTTACGGTTTAGAGATACTTGGCAAGTTACTGCATTCCTTTCCTATCAAGTTTTACGGCTTTTATACAGCCAGCATAACCGATTTAATCTCATACTCATTCTATACATACTTTTTTTACTGATATTTTCCTGCATACCCTCTTATAATTAGGAACTAGGCCCCTGAGGGCCCAATTAGCCAACATGTGAATGTAATTATAACCCTTGAAATGTTCTTTTCCATGTGTGTCTGTGATATGACTTTGACCATGCATAATGTGAACCTACTCACAAGGAAAGTTAATCCCCTAATCATTTGTAGAGAGAGCTTTTCTCAGATTTATAGGAGGAATACAAATGGTTATAGAATATCATACTCCAGGTAGTGTAGTAAATATGTAATGCTCCTGTGGCAGTATTCAAGAAATAATCCAAGTTTCAGAGTGTTTAATACCTCTCTGTTTCCATTGAATTGTAAATTCTGTGACCTTGCTAATGTGTCAATAATATCTGGATTTACTTTACTTCTGGGATTTTAAAACTTTATTTAAATATTTGAGAGATTACCTACACATTATTCCAATGCTTTGCCGAGGCAAGCGATTAAAGAAGTTCCCATTCTCAGTCTCTAGAATGTGAGGAAAATAAACCACAAATTTTTGAAACAATATTTTCTGAAGTCTGTTTTCATAACATTATTTTTGTGACACTCTCTGAATTAATGTTGACAAATCTCTCAAGCATCTGGATATTTTTATTTTACTTCCTGTGCCTGGTTAAGACCTTTACAGAAAAAAACTTCCCTGATTTTTTTTAAGAACTGTTACTGAAATGAATAGCAAACGTTAACTTGCATGGACAAGTAAGTATGATACAAAATTAGATATCTTCTGGGCTAATACCTAGTTATTTTATTCTGGCTTCCTTACTACATGTCTGCAAGATATAAAACCCCACAAGAAAATAAATCCATTCAACATTAATATCTAGCACTATGTTGGTGATATCCTTATTGGGTTTGACTTGGTTTAGGAAAAAATCCATGCTCCAACTGAAAAGAGAAATAACAAATTTTCTTTGGAAAGAGGTTCATTTCTGAATACAAATCTTGTACAAAATACGTGTGGAAAACAAAATAAACAAAACTCATGGGACTATATTGAAGCTAACAATCTTACACTGACAACTTAATTGTCAGAACGGCCCATTATTTGGCCTTTTTGAGGTTTTTTTTACTTCATCTCTAAAGACAGTTAATCATAAGCTTACAAACAAGTCCTGGAAATATGTGTGTGTTTAAATTGACTCCTCTGAGATGCAGCAGGCTGGCATTATGGGAGAGACTTGGCGTATCAAAACTACTTATGGTTGGCACCCTCCATTTTCATTAAAAATGAAGCACTACAGCAGATGGGCTTCGAAGATATTTTTAAGATTTACGTGCCAGCCCACGGGAGGGCTCCAGTGCAAACAGCTCCTTTACAGGAAGTCAGAGCATCCTAGGTCAGGGGAGGGGACCAGGCAGCCTGTTTGTCACACATTAGGATCCTTTCATGCATTTGGTGTTGTTAAATTTCACTCTGCCTGTACAAACAAGTCATTTTAATAGGGGAAGCTTAACGTCTCTCAAGTGCTTGTCCTGCACCAAATGTAGAGTTTAAAGACATAATAAAATAAAATGAACTGAAATAAGCGACACTCTACAAAAAAGGCTTTTAGTCATGTGACATCCTGGCTGCAAATGGCATGTTTGGTCTCAGGATTAATTTCTCAGTTTGGCTCTGTGCTGAAGCCACTGAAGAGGATGGGAATATTGCCACTGACTTCAGTTGGTGTTAGAAAAATTATTCTTCACAGTAATAAGAACTTCTTTTCAAGCCAGTCTACCAGTACATGTCATAATGTATAAACAAGGGAAGTATGGAGCCATTTAAGGATAAATTTTGTCTAAAACTACACTGAAAAGGCACAGTCCTTTATAATTCTCTCTTTATGTTGCTATTTAAATAAATTGTTTCTTTCCTTGCTTTAATTTATATCAATTGATTTATACCAGCTGCAATACTTCAGTATTCAAATACTAAAGTTATTAGGAATCCTTGAAGAGTTTAAAAATATCAGCAATTCTGACTGTTAATTCTGTGAGTTCTGTTAAGCTTTCACCTTAAATACTTAGCAGACTGCTGCAATGGGCTGAATCTGCTTGCTATCTTCAAGGTCTAACAAAAACATCCCTGCATCATGCCAGTGTGTCTCCAAATGTCCTCTTTGCTTGTCTCTGTTGGTATGAGCCTTCTGCTTTACCACATAAAATTTCAAGTTCAATTGGTATTTGCATAGCGTTTCTGAGAAAATCATTGGTTTTCAATGTGTATCTGGATGTAAATATCAAAAAGAAAATAAATCGGTCATTTTCTGATCATTCAGGAATATTCTTCAGGACCTCCTGGACACAAGACCTTTTTGTGCAGCTTAGGCTGCATTTTTGAACCTTGCAGTATAGTATTTCTGGCCCTCATTCCACATCTAAACAACATCCCTCTGTCCTTCTGTGAAATCAAAATTATAATTTCCTCTCTACTGTCCTAAAATTCTAAATCTACCCACGAGTCTTTTTATCACAGTTTTCATAGCTGGTTTTCTTTTTCCTCACCAAAATTTCAAGAGTCTTTTTTATCTGTTTTTGGAAAGTGGAGTGTTGAAAGACACCAACTTCTTGCATACAGGCATGAGAAAATTATGTCTCCTGAGGAGAATACCTTTTGACCAAAGATGTTTCCATCTCTTTACCTCTACTAAGTTTTAGTAGCAGATCTGTGCTCAGATCTGTGAGGGGTCTAGGAGCCTCACCTGTAGGACCAAATACCTGGCTGCACGTACTTACAGAAATACGGTAATGTTCTAACTCTGTGTCATTAGTTCATTAATTCTATATAAGTTCCCTAAATTATGAAAATATCAACCGCACTAATGACAGGAGCTTTTTGTGCTGCAGGACAAGACTATTAAGAAATTAATAGAAGACAGTATCATGTAGTATCTTGCTAGTCATTAGATCTTTACGATATTAGGCTGCCTGTAAATGAGATACTCCATGCCCTAGATTAAACAGCTGATATCTTTTTAGGCTCCCAAGCTGATCAGAAAGACCATTTGTAGCTTTTTGTAGCACTTGAAGATTTTTAGCTACTGGCCGTAGATCAAAAACATTTGCTTATGTTTGCTGTCCTTTTTAAAATATGCTTGTTTATCTTAGACTTACTTTGTTCTCAGGGTGTTTTAGGGTAGCCCTGTTCATTAAAAAGAGTCATACATGTTAAGTGCAATAAAGCATGTGAGGAAAAAAGCTGACTATTTACAAAAGGATTGTAATCTAAATAAGTCTGGGAATCACTTACCAGAAGATAATACCAACAGTCATGTCCTCAGTTGGCTCTGATAGTGACCATTTGTGCTACCAATGTCTGTTCCATCTGAGCCAGCGATGTCAATAAAGCACAGATCCTGCCTCCACTGCCTCGACTTTGGAGGGTTTTTAATACATGGCTATTCCTGTCAATTTAAAGAAAAAATAAAACAATTCCCCAAAACCTAAGGCCCCAAGTTTCTTTAAAGTATCATGACCCAGAACCCCTTCCATTTCTTGTTTGGGATTTTCTCCATGGCACACCTCCTGTGCTGTTTGGTGATCACAGCAATTTTGCTTCTTCCTGTTTGTAAAATTACAGGTTTCTTCACTTGGCTGCTAAAGAGCTTGCTTGTATCCCTGTGGATTCTGCTCATATTATGCAGTTGGACCAGCAGCAATAACTGTAGCAACAGTACTTCTATCAAGAACCAAGGAATCAGCAGAAAAAGCAACAACAAAAGCCAGTTATTCATCATAATCATCATCATTAGCAGAAACATGAGATCCAGAATAAATTCCTACAGGACACATTTGTTCTAAATAGCCAGTGCTTTGGATGGGCAGTGTGTTGTTTTTGTAAGGCTTCCTCATGCACTCAGAGGAAGCAGAACCAGTCTGTTTTGGGGAGGAAGGTAGTTGGGATTTTTATTTCAGTGGTGGGGATGTGTGTTGGGGTGGGTGGGTGGTGGTGGGGGTGGGTGTCATTGCTGTTGTTTCAAATTAGAATAGTAATTTTTATCCTTTTTATTCAAAAGGTCATCAACTCCACGGAAAAAGACTAAGTATGAACTGGTACTTGTATAATAACAGTTTTGTGTAAGAAAATTCTAATTTTAGGAAATGGAACATTAATTTGTTGACACTGAACTTTAAGTTACTTAAGAAATGAGTGGTAAAAAGTAGGATCCTGAGTGCCTTCAATCACTGTCTAGGGAAGCTATTCTGTCTCCTTTGGCTATGAAGAGATCTTCACTCTGTCAGATGTTACTAATAATAGCAGAATAAGTGTCCCCCTCTGCATTAATGAAGTTCTAGCTATGAGTGCAAGGACAAATTTTATGGTGGAACTGTATCAACAATGTACACAGATTGTAATGCAAGAATAAGGCTCAGCAAACTAAAATCTAGGGTATACTAAGAAAAAAATAAAAGAAAGGAAGTGTCAATAGAGCTGAAAAACGTACAACATTGATATTAGATAGGAAAAATGACATCTTAATTGAGGTTTCAGTTGCTCAAAAGGTGGAATATTAAGGAAGGAAAAATCTCTGAAGATTTAATTCTAATCAAAAAACACCTATATTACTAAGGTTCTATTAAAATGAACAAGCAAATAGGCTATTCTATATGATTTAAGTGAAGGATTCTTCTCTTGACTGCTGGATTGCAACAGCTCTTAAAACAAAGATGAAATAAACAGCAGTTAGCAGGGAAGAACCTGACCAGAAAACAGAAACTCATGCTGAGATTCACACTGTTGTTACTGGCTCAGCTTCCTGTGCATGACATTGCAAGTGCTAAAATGAAGCTCTCTGTTCAATGGAATTTGGCTTTGTCTGACATGGTGTTGCTTTGTTCTTATTTTGAGTAGGGGATGGTTTTATATTTGGAGCTGACTTGGACTTAGAACAGTGCCAATTCTCATTTCTTCTAAGGAACTGCATTTTTTGCCTAGAGGTTTTATTTCCGATCTGAAAATTCATAGATACAGAAAACCTACAAAAACTTGCTGCTACAAATACACTGTGTTGTCTCACAAAGTTTCCTTTGGAGTTTATTGTGGACCTCTTGATGGTTAAAATAAAAAATTGCTGAACTTAACACGAGACCAAGAGTCTGGTCAGCTTCCTTTCTACTGCTGAGAAAGGGGTTGTAGTGCATTAATCCCAGGATGTGCAGGCACAACATTAGACTTTGTTAAAGCATTAGCATTAACATTTTAATTACTAATGAATACTTAGGACCTAAAAATCTTATTAAACTAGGTTTACACATCTTCAGGGTTCTGTGTTCTTACTGGGCCACAGCTTGACCAAAGGGACCTAATGAACTAGAGTGTCCCAGGTGTCAACACTATTCTTTGCTCAAAAAGGGCAGAATTCTAAGTGCTAGATGTCACATGCCTATAGAGTCATAGATAAGTACATTGAAATCAAAGACAAATTAGCTCAAAAATAATATTTTGGAAGAGTATTTTAAAATTCTAAGGAAAACAATCATATCTGATAAATCCTATCAGCTTCCTTAATATTAGCTACTCTTGGAATTTAAAATGAAACAATTTATCAGCCTTCTAACACTGTGAATCACTAAATATCTTGTGTGATCTTATTTACACAGTTTTCAAAGGATGACAGCTGAAAAAAAATTTAATCTATTCTAACATATTATGTAAAGTTAAATATTTGGAAAAAAATCCAACAAACATAAGCAATTGATTGTTCTGAAGCTCTGATATCTTAATACTAGAGAGAATTCAGTTGTTGAAAGTGGAGAGAATAAGGGACATGATGAAAGTGTGTTCAGAAATAATTATAGGCGTAGTGAACACTGACGAGTTGTGCTTTATTCTCTGGTCAAGTATTTTATTAGAGTAAGGGGATCTTTCTTTACATAAGTTCACAGCAAAGTTAAAACTGATATTTTTTATATGAGGCATAACCTCTGTCAAAAGTAGCCTCTCTTGCTTTAGTTAGTTTTATAGAATTTAAAAGTGGTTTAATGGCTGCATGAATTCACATAGCATAGACAGCTGTACTGAAACAGGAAAGTAATATAAACGAATGTCAGTAAAAAATGAACCACTTGTTATGTGTTATTTAACTGCTTGTTTATACAGACATGGATATCGTTTAAAGCAACTGTATCTTAGTTATCTAACATGAAGAAAGGTGTTCTTTTACTTTGTTATAATTTGGCCTCGTCATGGTTTCACACAGTACAGCTCTAGAAATAGATTTTATTATGTTTTTAATGTATTTTCTTTAATTTCATGTGTCTGAATATTCCATCAGCATTCTCTGTCTTTAGAAAGGTACAGGTAAGAATTGAGGTGCAAAAAATCACTGGCTTTCTAATGTGTATTTCATACTCGAATGTTCTTTTATACTGTTCCTTAAATACGTTAAAATAATATTGAAACTTCAAAGTTTGCAGTGAAATTCATCCTTAGTAAATACAAGCTTCAGTAGTACTAGAGAACTGTATTTCTAGTGAGATCCCAACTATGAGCATAAACAAACAGTGATAAGGGACATCAATCACTTTTAGCATCATAGCAGTTTCTCTTCTACTTGCTTTCTTTTCATTTAACTGGCTTAGAAAATAACACCAAATGTTGAAATAGGCACACTGTTGAGATCAAATACTCCTTCTTCACATTTGTATGACAAAAAATATCTGAAACATGCCCCTTAAGACACAGAGATTGTATACATTAAAAGCTCCTGTTTGCCTTAAATAGTTCTTGAATTATACCACAGAGATGTAAGTGGGTTGAGTGAAATGAAATGAATTATTATGATCAATCATGTTTCATATGCTAGTGGCCAAGTAACAACAATTGTGGTAGATTAGGTACAGAGGCAGAGGAACAAATGCTTTTCCTAAGCTGCTTATCATCTAAATGGATAAGATGGAAAATATGGGTGAGGGAAAAGATTTAGCACAAATGAATGTACACAGAGATGGTAAGAAGTGGATACAATTTGCTAAATGTTTTTATATGAAAGGAAATGAAGGATTTATCAGGAGGAGATCAACTGAAAGAAACATGGAAGAAAAGTGAGTGAGCTCTGTAAGGGTGAAGACGAAGAGGGGAAAATGGAAGATGGAGGTAACATGGAAGGGATGTGAAACATGGGGACAGAAAGGAGACTTCTGCCATTATTTGTATATGCTTGAGTCCATCCAGCTACATTTTATCACTTAGTCCTTTATTTAAAGCTGTAGGGAGAAAGTGGCAAAAGATGCAGCGAATGAGGGAGGCATCACCTGGACTCTAGCCAAAAGATGATCTTTGGCATGCTGACAGGCACAGGCTGCAGGGGAAGAAGAGGGTCTTACGGAAACATTGACAAATCTCTAATTTATGCATTTTCTAGAACACGTGTTCATTAAGAGGTCTGCATACACAATTGGTAAATGTGGCTCAGCTGTCTCTCCAACATAATACAGGCACTTTTCACTGGAGACGCTTAAGTGCTTGCAAAATATATTCCACAGAAACTGTGGAATTTTTTTTAGCTAAAGCCCAATAATGTCTTACTTTCAGAAGCTGAAAAAGAAATATAAATAATAAATAAAATAGTGATCTATCCATGGATATTTGACTAGAAAGTAGATTAAAATCTTAAAATACTGCTGAAGTTATCAGGGCAAAAAAGAGTCAAATGTAAGGGCTGAAACCAATCAAAGCTTTCAGTGTCAGGTAGCAGTATTTTCTCTGGAGCTAATCTATGCACATTGCATTTATCATCTAAACAGCTCTAGCACTACAACCAGTGATGATATTATATAGCCAAAAGAAAGGGGGAAAAAAATCTTACATCTGATCATTTATCTGCCTTCTCCTTTTCTTCTTGGAATTCCATTTACATTTAGCTCACATTTTAAAAGAAAGGGAATGCAAAAAGGGGACAAGGATTCAAATTTGGTTTCAGTCTTTCTATTCCCTCCTTTTTTCTCTTTGTTTTCTGCAACACTGTTTTAATTTTAGAAAGAAATTCTAAATTGACATTTAAATGGTGGCAGGGCAATTCTCATTCTCTGCCTTGTGAAACGGTCTCTGAAATGTACAATTATGCTGTCATCTTTAGCACTCCACATTGGACAGAGTTTAATTATTAATGTGTTTCCCTCAGAGAATGACTCGATCATGTCACAACTCTAGACAAATACAGCTAATGCAAAATCATAAAATATTCACTTGAATACTGCTGAACTGACAGGAAATTAATTCTATGAACACTTTTGATATTACCAGAAAATTAGTTTCAAACGCATAAGACTGAAATAAATGTGTTCATAATTTGCTCAAGGATAACGCTCATCTTGCAATCAGTTGGTGTCTTTTTATAAATGTTACAAGTATTCAACATGGCTTTATGATAAAGAGGACAGTTAATGTAATGTATTATTTGTAGACGGTATTTTCCTTGTAAACAGCAGGGAGTGAAGAATTGCTCTCTCAGAAATATTTAAACTCTAGAAATATTCTGCAATTTATCATTTTGTGGTACCAAAAATACACCTATTTTTGAATAGTCCCAGGAGGGGGCAGGAGTTCAGGGATTTTGTAATAATCGTGTGATAGTCTTTCACATCTAAATTATTGGGTTGAGTTTTATTAGCCAGATTGGAAGTGACTGAAAATCGTTATCAGGCTGGAAGTTTCAACCAACAGAGTCGGTGGAAAAGGATCAGGCTCTCCTTACAGGGAAATGTCTTCGTAGCAAATGTCACTATCATAGTGTACTCTCCAGCTGCATGAATAAAAATGTAGATGAATTGTGACAGTTTGAATGAACAGAAACAGAAAGTTCAGTTGTTGTTACGAGTGGCATATTATTTACCAGAATTTAAAAAGCCTGAAACATAAAGAAAACCATTTCCAACAAAAGTAATTATGGTGTAAAACATTGACACACGTGTGCATTACATGCTTTGAACAATTCCTGTGTGTCTGTTCCGAAACACTTGTTCCTAGCCTGGCTTTCTCTCTGGCTACTCTTCCTGGCAGCACGTGTGAGATCACCTGCAGTGGGTTACCGTGAGGAGCAGGCAAATGCTTGAGTGGACTACTTGTCACTGAACCAAGGACAGAGACTTTATCCCTTAGGCTACTTGGCAGATAATCCTGAACAAAAACAAGGCCTGTTTTTCAAACAGGAAAAAGTATTTGGAATAAATAATATTCACAATGAATAATTTAACAGCTCTCATGGGCACCTTTGGAAAGTTTCCTCAGAAAGGCCTAGAATTAAATCACCATGAAGATTAAATTGTTTTTCAGGGCTAATCCTGCATTCATTTTTGCAGCGCTGACCAAAGTAATGCAAAATATGGAGGATGAATATAGTGGAGCCACATTAACTGGGAGGGCTGGTATAAAAACTATTGACAGTTCAAGGACCAGCCAGGTCCAGTCTGCTGTTCTTAACGCATGTGAGGGGAGATGGCTACCAAAATATTCAAGAGCAGGTGACCACAAGGGTATCAAAGATGGTTATCAAGTCAATCACTTCAGTATTTTGTAGATGGAAGCACAAGGGTTGTTTCTGTGCACTGATTTGTAGAGCTACAGCAGAGGATGAGACAGAGAACTGACCCCCAATGAAGCTGCATTCTGCCAACAGAAAGCCCAGGTATCTGTTTATCCATGTTTCTGGAAGATGTTTTAATGGAGAAAAAAGAGGTAGCTTCAATTTTCCAAAGCCGTCCATCTGGAAATTCCCCAAGCACTGCATCTATGTAGAAGATAAGGTCTTTTTACATTTTGCCTGCAACAATTGAAACTGGAATCTAAAAAAATATCCTGAGAACATCTTTTCCACTCTCTCTGTATGGCTGCATAATAAATACACCATTAAAATATGCAGTGTCATTAATGAACACCAGCGGATTGCACAGTTTAACTGCTTAAACTTTTTATTAAAAGTTAGAGGAAATGAGAGTATTCATTATGCTATAATGCTCCTTCCTATCATGACAAATAGCACTAGTTCTCAGAATTAAGGTATCTGTATAATAAGGAAAGCACAGTACTGAGAGCATTTGCACTGTGTGGGAAGAAAAATCCAGCAGATTCCATGATGATAAAGGAGGTAGGCAAGAGACAATACCTTTCTCCAGCCCTAATTTAGTTTACTAGGCGTTTTAGCTGAAACTATCATAAAGTTAAATTTAAAATGCACGCATCATGTATAAACAAGATGTTTACATGCTAAAACACAATCCAAACAAATAGCAACTTCTATTGAGTTTGCCTTTTCTGTTTCCAGATAAGTGTTTTTCGTATAGTACCTGTACATGGTATTAGACATGGGCAGTACATGCTGGCACTTTCAGTTAGCTGCTTTCAGTTAGCAGCTGTCAAATAAGGTATCAATAAATTGAAACTTAGGTTCATAGAAGCAGTAAATTATTCAACCTCAGTCTATGGATGTCAGTGAGGACCGGTTGTTTAAGGATATTGAAGTAATTACAGATGATTTGTTCTGCAGAACTATTATTTAGGAGGAAGAATAAAAATAAATAAATAAATGAAAAAAAAACCACAACAAAAACCCCCACAGAAACACACACAAAAACTCCCCAAAACACTAACAGCCTAGGAAACCACCAAACAGGCCTCGTACTTTTAAAAGGAAAAGAAGCAAAACCTGGAGTGGCTGATTTGCTCTATGTTTGAAGCAAAGCTGCTGCAAAAGGAGAAAAAGAGATGGTATCAGAAGGTGACTATTCAGGGCAACAGGCAATAAAGGAATAAGCACTGAACTAAAAAAGGAGCCTCTTATTAACTTCAGCCACCACTGATTCATTGCCCCAGCCTAGCAGCTGAGTGTGGATTTCCAGGCAAAGGGTATAGAGGGAACCAGTTCCTTAGTCTTCATGTTCTTGAGGCCTCACAGTTGAGGCCTCTATTCATTTTATATCTCCCAAATATTCCTCAAATGTTTAAATGACTTAATTTTAAGAAGAGGTTTTACTAAGAAGTGAAGAAAATTTCCAGTGTGCAATTTCATAAAGTTCTGTGTGGAGATTTTTTTCCAACAGAGAGTATCTAATTTTCAATGAGTAAACTCAATATTATAAAACATACGAGTTCAAGAGATTAAATTTGAAAATTATATGCTATATTCAGCAAACACTCTCAGTGATAGAAATACTTGAAGAAATTTTAAGATATTCTTTTGTTATCATGTCATCTAAGTTTAGGTAATTAAATGCGTATCACAATTCTGCTTAAAGAAAAGAAGAAATAAGTAATTTTGAAAATTTCCTTCAGATTTGGAACAATACTGTATTGAAAGCACAGGCTTTTAAAAATCATTATATGAGGCGAAAGTGGGAAAAAAAAAAATCACCAGTTAGGATTGTATTTAGCTGTCTTTAGGGAGAGGAAATCCTCAAGTGGGATGAATTTCCATGTTGCCATCTACTTCAAGCTTGCCGCTCTTGGTAGAGACAGTGTTTCTAATTTCATTTCACCACAAATCTGGAAACCTCATTCTGTATTTCATGACACTTTCCAATTCATAGCACTACTATTGATGTAAAACCATTTTATATTGTAATACAAATGCATGTATTTACTTATAATATGGATATCTTCCTAACAAAAATAAGGATCATGTCTTGGCCTGAACAGATAATATGTATGTAGCCTATGCCTCCTACAAATCTGTCTCTAAACGAAAGTCTCAGGATCTCAATGCTTGCTTTTTACTGCTTTTCTTCCCTTCCTTAGCCTTGCTGTGCACATCCACACACCGTAACCTGCCCCCTCAGCTCTTTTCAGATCTTGTTTTCTTTTAACCTCTTTGGATTTCACTGAGAATGAGAAACTTACTGGAACAAATGAGAGGAAGCTGTGAATCACTCTGCCAAGCAGGAAGAAAAGAAGTTACAGTCTGTGCACTTCAAGTTGCAGTGGCATCTCCAGATAGGTATTAGCAGAGGCTGAGGAAGTTTTGACCATGTCTTCAGCAACTCACTAGTCTTCCCTGTTAAATAGGCTTAAAAGCATCAGCTGGAAAACAGTCAGGAAAGTAGAATTTTGGGCAAATCATATCCAGTGGTTGTGATGCAGGATGATATATACTGAAAATAGGGAACAGCATATCACTAGACTACTACCAGAACACAACATTGAAAATAGCATATTATTAATTGAATTGGGAACTCTAAACAACTCCTTCCAATCCCTTAGAGAAATGAGACTGTTTATGAGTTTTCAAACAAGTTCATTTAGCAGACTTTTACTATAGGCACTTGCTAACTTCACTTGTCGTTGATCTGCATAGACATCCTTCCAAATTAAGCTTTTAATTATTTTCATTTGTTCAGTCTGCATGCTATAAAATCAGTGCTAGTTGGCTTGCATTAATGGCTCATGATGTACTGAGGATGAGGATGGACAGCAGAAATGTCTTGGCCCTTCCATGATCTGGCCAGGGCAAGAGGCTGCAGAGCTCAGGACAAGGGGCTGTGCAGCTGCTCCTCGTCATGCTGCACTGCCTCAGAAATGCCAGCCTTTCTCCCCTTCTCTCTCCCAATAAATCCAATCCAAGCTGAAGCCTAAATTGGCCACTAAACTTAGTATTACACTGAGACTTCTAGAAAAAAAAAAAAATATACAGAAAGAGGCTTTAATTCCTTAGCCCAGTTCTGCTTCCTTATTTCCCTACTGCCTTCTGTCATCTTTTGGCAATTTTCTCTCTTACAGTAGCATGACTTTGTGGTCTGCTCATCAATTTCACTACACAGTTTAAAAATCCATGTAGCAAAAATAAAACCTTTACAGATTACTGAGTAGTAATGCCAGTGTCTGCTGGAGTCCTCTGACATCAGAACCAGATGGGACTTCAGTGTAATGGTTTCAGCAGAGGGCCAGGGAATATATGACATGGGTAGCATTAATGGAACAGTCATTATAGGGTTTATTTCCGTCTAAGTGATATGACATAACTTTTGAATACTGCCAAAATGTGGGATTTTAATACACCAAAGGAAGTTTTTTATTCAGCTCATATTAAAAAGCTCATATTAACAGCATTTTTTCATAGGATTTTTACACCAGCATGACTGAATTTGTAGATTGCTGTGGTCATAACCGTGGTATCTATGTGCTTTAATTTTTCAGCACGGCACGTGGTTTAATAATGTGCATTTTTTTTGTGAAGAATGGAAAAAACTAAGACTTCCTCTAGAAAGGCTCTCCCTCAACAGCTGGATATTCTTCAGCTAATATAGTGGTTTGGGGTTTGTTTTTTTTTTGTTATTGTTTCTACAAAATAACTTAAATTGATTACTTGCAAATATAAGCAGAACATTCCCATCCTGATCTTTCATTTTTAATACAGGAGAAAACTATAGCAAAGAGTAATAAAAACAAGGGTCTACATAGAACATTTTCATTATATATGTACATATTTCTTCTTATAATGGCTGTATCTGAACAAAAAAGACCTGTCTTCAGTTGGTGGAAATCTCTACTGCCTTATTATGCGGCCAGCTGGGAATATTTTGACAGAACATTTTATCAGAGATTATAAATGCCAATGCGTCCAAGTAAAATGTTTTACAGAAACCTGACAAATTCGACAATTTTATTTCAGGAAGAAAAGACGTTCTGTTAAGGTCAGAAAATTTTGTTTTGACACTTTCAAACTGAAATGTTTGGCAAGCTTTTAAAATGATTTTCATTTGAAAATTTGTTTTGTATTGGAACTCAGCCTTCGAATCAAAATAAAAAGAGAAAAAGAAAAAAGATTTTATAAAAAGTTTTGAAAGAATCATCATTATGCTCAGTATGGTATGTGATGAAAAACAGTGAACTTCTAGATAGACATTGCTTCTAGGGGAATTCCATATCAGCTTCAAAGCACCTGGATTAACACAGCTGAAGGTTTAATTCTCCTAGGACTTCCTTTATACCAAAGAGAGAATTTCCTGTGTCACTAGGGAGCAGTAAATAGGTAACAGCCAAAAAAGATGCTAATTAAGATTGCTACAAAAAGAGGTGTATGTGTCAACCCATGTGTGTAAAGGTAATTCTACAGCAGATCAATATTTCTGTTGAACTTTAAGAGAAGGAAATTGCCTTTGGATGTCTTAGTGTAAGGAAAATTTGAAAGGGTGGATAATATTGAGCCTGTTTTGGCTACAATTTAAACTTTCTTCCCCTATTGGGAAGAAAGACTTGATTTCACTGGTTTGTTAAATCCTGTTTTATATGAGGTTGAAGGTTATGCCCGAGTCTCATTTTAATGGGTAGTGAGTATTGCCAGTGCTGTCTCACTCAGACAGCAAAATGATGGGAATGTTTCACCCAGTGAGTCCACTGCAGTCAGCTCTGTTCCAGAAAGCTACAGCAAAAGGAGAAGTTATTTGAAAAGGTGGTCTACAATTTTCAGAGCTGTACCATACTCTAATGTTGCATGCATTTAAAATATTTTCCTCTCTCCTCTTCCTGTCCAAAAAGCCTTTGCAATGAATGTGTTGAGAGGGAAATGAGCTGAATATCTCAACAAATGCAGGATGGAGCTGATAAAAGCAGAAAGCATGGTTTGTATTAAAGAATGAAACACTATAAATTCCATTCATATGTGTTATCTGAAAAGACAATTTTGCAAGCAGTAAAAATCCAGTACCATGCATTAAAATATGTCTCTGAGATATGATTCTTCCTTTCCCTAGATGAGTCTGCTGAACCTTCCTTCCTTTCTGCAGTCTCCCCTTTCCTTTGGAACTATTGAGAGGACAAGGATCACTTTACTGTTTGTTTCAGAATGAGTAGCTTTGTGCTTCCTTTATACAGATTTCCAGACTACAAGTTCTGATCCTGTCACTTTTTACCTCAAGCCTCCCTTTCACTTTTTCACCTCAGCCTGCTTCTTTTCTTTGTGTTTTAGGCCTGTGTCTTTTCTTTCACTCCTCACAGATCTTCTTTTTTCCTCATGTCACCACCCCTCTGTCTCCTAATGTTTTCCCACCTCTTTTAATGCAAACATGCCTGTTTTTGACACGCTTACTCCTATCCTTCACATTGGTGATGTATGTGTAGAAGACTGTTCTTTGTAAGTGTCATCTTTAATAAAACCCATTTATATAAACTACTTCTTATCTGAAACCGGTTTTCAGGCAAAACAATGGAAAATATGTTTCCTGAGTAAATGGGGCAGGAGTTGCCCTATTCTTTTCATAGTTGGTATTAAAAACAGAAAAAGCTCTGATTTGGTGGGAAGACAGGTTTTTCAGAGGGAAACATCCTAAGTCTCATAAGTCCTAGAGTCTGGCAACTAAGTTCTTCAGGAAATGTAATTTTCCTTACATTCTTTAATTTGGAATCTCCAAATCTGAAAAGGAACAGATCAACAATCTGGCTCAGATTTGTACTGTAAACTACTCTTTTCCCCTTTCCCACTCAGAAAGGGCTGTATCATCCTTGTAAGTACTTAGGAAGTCTGAATTGTAATTAAATGAACCTCAAACGAAACCCGTGTTCGTTCCTGTTAGAGATACAAATGTATAAATGTACATTTATGTGTGTATACTATTATACTATAAAATTGTATACTTTTGAGGACCTACCCCATACTTCTGATTACCCAACTTTTAATGGTCCTATTTTAAAATAAAAGACAATCAGATGGATGGTCCCTGTCAGTCAGCAAGAAAAAAAGTGGCTAACATATGTGTTAAGAATAGCAAGTTCCATATAGATCAATTCTTGGAGGCAGCCATTAACACACCTTACCATAAAAATGTGCACTGTTCCATAGAACTGCTGGTCTTCGCACATTCCTAAAATTATTAAATTGCAATGAATCATCATTTAACTATGGTCTTTGGAGAACTGAGGATGCTGCAGCAAATTAATAGACTGTTTTCCCTATTCATGTATCTGTAGTGAAGTTATTATCTAAGGGCTCAAAATTCCACTGTGTTTAAAATTAGGCTAACTGCAGCTTCCTTGGGAACGAAATTTCATAGAATCATAGAATGGCCTGGGTTGGAGGGGACCTCAAAGATCTTTTAGTTCCAAATCTCATGCCATAGGAGGGGACACTCCTCTAGATCAGGTTGCTCTGTCTAGCCTGGCCTTAAACACTTCCAGGGATGGGACTTCCACAACTTCTCATGCAGCACAATAGTTTAAGGAATTGCATGCTTTTTACACGTCTTAATCACTAGAGATAATGGGATGGTGTTCATGTTCACTAAGTTTATGGAACAAGACTGTTAGTGTTTTATGTTGGATTACCTATATTGCCATTTTCTACCCTTGTAGATCCTGTGTGAAAACTTTAATGACTCTTAACTTCTGATCTTACAACAGGATCACAGCACAAAGCCCTGTAGCTGTAAGACATTATTTGAATAGTTATTTATGCTATATTTACAGCATTTAAAAACAGCACTATCTTTCTTTAACTATCATTACTGAAGAACAATAGTCATTAGAAAAACTAGTTTACAGAATGTCAGAAAGTCCTAACTGATGTTCCAACTTCCTACGGATTTTAAGAGCATTTTATCTAGGACTTCTGTGACTATCTCAATAAACAATCTAAATTAATGAAATTAAGTACATCATGGAAAAAAATTATTGGAGAGAGTGTGTTAGAATTAATTATTTCAATAACAATATTTACTACTGAAATATACGCCAATTTCTGGTTACGAATATCTGCTGATGGAAAACATGACATGTGACTTATAGAGCTAAAACCTTTGGGGACTTTCTCCAATGCACTTCAAATTAACTAATCTGATTTTTAATCTCAAATGAACATCAGTTATCATAAATTCACAGCAGACGGTTGCTAAAAAAATAGTTCAAATTTACACTGCAAGTTAAAGTGGACCTACATATGAGACAGAATTTTACCTATTCTCCCACCCTACACTTGGGTCTGATGATGACTTCAGCCTCCTCGTGGAGGTAGATGCTCAAACCTGTGCTAGACTCAGTGTCTATAAATAGCTAACTCTGTCTTCCAAAAGGAGGAAAACCCTGAAGTAATTTAAGAACCCAACCATTTTCCAGCACAAGCACAATTATGAAAGAAAGAGTAGCTGGGGGAAAGGAAACTGATTAACACACTAGTTCATGGAGTAAAATCATAATTGTTAGATAAGAAATAACCAGGTTTTCATTGTTCTGCTTTATCCACTAATTTATGATTACTTCAGACAGTATTAGAGAGAATAACAAATTAAATGAAGAAATGGTGCCTAATGAGTGAAGCAAAGAAACGTGAGTTACGATAACTTGGAACTCTGCTTTGTCCTGTCATCCCTTAGTGAACAACCTTCAGAGAATTTTTCAGCTTGTGTTGCGCTACAGAGTTGCTGGCACCCCTCAGACTTTGTAAAGTGAATATTCTGTTATAAAATTCTCTTTATACAAACAAAAACTATATAATAAAAAAATTTTTTTGTTCATTATTTAGTGATAATTCTACTTCTTGCCTGTTGATCCCTCTCACATTGATGAAACTGTTTCTCGTGTAAAGACTTTTTAAATGATGCTGTTAATGAGATAGATATCTAGAAATTTACTCAGAGAATATAAAGGCGACATAATGACTGTGTTCTGAGCCAGGTAAGTCCCCCAAAATGGTGTAGTAAGCTGGGTTATGGCTCATATTATGTTGACAAAGAACGCTATTCAGGTTATTTTTACACTGAAATAACTGATGATGGGATACATGTAAGAAATAATTGTGCTAAATTATTGCATAAGGGGGTTATAACTGGAAGAAAATTCTTTATATGTTTGGATAAAATAATCTGAGATGACTATATTTGCTTTGATTAAAGTGTAAAGGAGGGTGATTAGTGAATCACAGTGCATGGCTGTGCAGAGTGGTTCAATGTTTTGAAACTACCATACACCTTTGTCTATAAGTGGGTAGGTTTAGTTACCATCAGTTTGGCTGCTTCTAACTCCTTTTAGTGCAATAAAATTATGTTATTCTTTGGACAAAGACCTGCAGGCATTTTTGGTACTGAAATAAACAGTATTCGTTTGACATACTTACACAAATGTAGAGAAAATAAAGGTCTATTGTAGCTCTATGTACTTTTTTCCCAAGCAGATTGCACTTTCCCCTGATCAGTGGGTGGTTTTTTTAGTGATTCCCAGCACTGTGATCCTACAACTGCGTCATGGGGAGGAAGAACCACCCTGGCTTTGCAGACAGAGCAGGTGGCCCTGACACAGCTCAGAGAAACAGATTCTGCTCAAATTTACCCAATTAGGGATGCAGTGACTCACTCCTGAAGCTGGAGGTTGCCAAAAACATTCTTTGCCTCTCAACAGACTGCAAGATCATGCCATGCAAACCTGATCTGTGGGTGAATGAGATCCTTATAACATATTCTAAGTTTAAAACAGATTCAAAGAATAATGCCTGTTTCTGTGTGTACTGTTCCTTCAGTTCCTGGTGATCTGACAAATTCCTGGAATTGTCCAGAAATTTTCTGACTTCCAATATCTTTAACAATCTTTTAATTTACTTTCAAGTTGGCATAGCAATTGCTCTTTTCGTTTTTAGCTGTTTTAACATTCATCTTCCATTTCAAACGTCTCTTCTTTATTGTGTTGATTTTCAGTGGTTAAAATTTCCATATTTTCTCTTTCTACTGGAAATCAATTACCATCTTTTAAAATGACAGTCTCTTCATGTCCTGTATGTGTTGTTTCTTGATCCACTTTTCCTCTGTATGTGTGAGATCTTTTCTCTTGACAGTCCCAATCTTTCAAAAGACCCTTTCTTTCAAGACCACTTTGAGATTTCTTTCTGTAATCTCAGCTACTGTTGCAGTCTCCATAGAAAACCCTGTTGAGAGGAGTCCACTTGACCAGAGCCCAGGAACAGCAGATATCTTGCCAGTTTATTATCTCTGTTGTCAATAAACAAACAATATTTAGACCTTGGAGTGAGAATCAGATTGTGCAACCTGTTACTGGTTTACTAGGGTGCGACAAACTCGTATTTTCATTGCACTGAGCTATCAAGCTAAACTCTGTTTTCTTATCTTTTTCACTGATAACCTAAACAAGGAGAAAAATTTTAGATCAAAACTGAAAACTAACCTGATTTGTTGTCTTCTTCTTTCATATTAAGCCCAAAACCTTTTAAATAATTGGGAGCTGGGTAGTTGAAACATAAATTCAGATAAGGGCATTTATGCTCCAAGTTTGTGTTCCCTTCTTTTGTCTTCCCTCTTTTTATTACATGACTTTCTAGTTCCCCTTGTAGTAAGCCTTGCTGTTGTACATTTAAAATGACTTTAAACAGAACATATTCAATTACTGCATAAAATTTTACAACTTACACATTCCCATTTATATCTAAAATTTATTTCCTTCAGGCTGGATGTACTGAACCTCTTGACACATTTTACAAGGAATATCAACTTTGGCATTAAGTATATCACCTGTGATAGGGTCAAAGATAAATATAAAGAAAACAGGAGAGTATGTCCTATGCACTCAAGGATCTTAAACGAAGCATTAATAGATTCCATGTGAGGAAGTTGGGAAGAAAAGAATGCCCTCTGTGATAAATTATGCCTATTTTTTGCATGGCATTCTATGTCTTCTAAGCCAAGAAGGTCATTCCCAAGAAAGCAATGTCAAAACAGTCCCAGTCCAAAGATCCAAAACACAATAAAAATTGCTTGCAAAGACAGAGTTTATTAGGGATTTATATTCCACTATTAGTAAAGGAGGAAGCTAAGTTTCTAGTATTGGTTTCTGGTTGTGCACTTCTCACTCTGTACTGTTCTCATGTTATACCAGATGACTGGGATTTTCAATGAGTTGCCCATTAAAAATTCTATTGGCACTGTAGCCTGGAGTCTGAAAAAAAGGAGCTCTTTTGAAGATTGAGTAAGAATTTCATACTAAATGACATATAATATCTTTAGAGGCCTTATTTTATCATATAATGATATTCCATCCAACATCAATCCAGAGTCACCTATAATGTATTTCAAAGAATGAAACTGAAATGACATTGCAGAGGGGAGCTATAATTTGCTCTCATAGACAGGGAACTCATGTCTGGTCTGCAGTAGCTGCCTGCTTGTATTTTTTATAGACCGGTTTGAAAACAGGGTATGGGCTACATGGAAAGACAGAAATATTTGATTTAAAGTCTAACAAGTGATTATTCATAGCATGTACTTGTCTTCTCAGACAGGGCAGAACACAACATGGACTTGGGTAGCCTGTGTTGATTCTACCGATTTCTAGTTCTTTAATTCACCCGTCTAGAATAAAAGTTTATGAGCAGACATTGATGGATTTTTGCAAATTAGAGAGGTTGTATATATCTGGGTAGAATCAAATATGAATGTTATATTTCTAAATTTGGGCTGGAAGACTGAACAGAAATGTTTTAACTTTATATTTTTTGATTGATTTCATGATGTGGACTCAGCAAGATTAGCCACATGTGCAAAGCTTTGTGGGAATGGATTTGATTACAGCATGTTTGCATAATACATTTTGAATCTTGTCCTCATATACCTTCCACAAACAAAACACTGCTACTATTCTTATAGTGGTGTATTTGTAAAATTCCTATCTAATGGATAATTCCTGAAAAAACAGTCCTTTTGTATCACCTCATTTTGTTATGTCTCTGTTATGGGTTAAACCACTCAGGAGTTTACCAGTGCAGTGGGAACACCTGCTAGCAAAACAGTTTAACTGCAAGTTTTTCTATTGCTCAGTTCAACTAACAAGCTGCTTTTAAATGGCCTTCAGACAACACTGTAACACTAGTGGGTTTTTTCAGCTTGTTCTCTTGGGACATATAGTGGAGAGCTATTCATCAGTTATTAGGATTTCGGCCTGTTGCTGCCTGCTGTGAAAGCCAGGGGAACTTAGAGCGATGTATCTTACAGTTTCTCTTTTGAAAAAAATTCAATGTAATTACCAGAGACGTGCATCCGCAGAGAAGTAAATAATGAACCTGCCATGGCATAAATCTCAATTTCAACTCCCAGATTTGTCAGTTTTCAATGTTAATATCTTGGGGGTTTTTTACAGTGCACATCAGGATATTGCAGCTAGCCAATGTTTTTTAAAACACACGTAACTACAAATAATGAAATCCCTAATTTTTGCTTCTTTTTAAAATCTCTTTGTTGAGCATGAAACTTCTCTTCAACTATTCTGTACTTTTTTACAATATTGAATACACATGCAGAAGACACGAATGTTGAAGCCAGTAATAAATCATGTATTTACAACACAATTCTGAAATATAAACTGTGGTTTTGAACTTTAATAATAACTTACATAACTTAGACATGTATAAGTGTGATTCACGCTTCAAGACTGCTCACCTCACACAGAGTGATGAACTGTCACTATTTCATTCATTCTAAATGCAGTATCCATAAGGTTTTAGAGAGTAGACATCACCATAAATCAATGTTATTGGACTATATTTTCAAACAAAACATTTTACAGACTTAGACATCCCACATTCCATACTGATCATGAAACACTTGCATGAAGGTCAGCTAAAGTCAGCAACAACTTATGGATTCATTTTTTGGAGGAATAAAATGTGCCCATGTATTTTTTTTTAGTACATTAAAAGTATCTTAAATCTATGGAAGGTTTCTGTGTAGAATTTCTCATAAGGGAAGATCTGTAAAAGAAATAGTATTAAGGAAACATATAAGCACTTCAGGTTGTCTTTTCTGATGAAGCTCAGAGGGGACTCAGACACTATGCTGGATTATATCACTGCTTTGTAAAGCATGCAGAAATAGCAGAAGAATTTTCTTAACTGTGAACTTTGGTTCATTTAAAAAAAGTGTATAAAATATTTTGCTTCAAAACCTAATGAAAATCCAGTTACCTTAGATATGTGGCACCCTACCTGTCAGTATAGGATTGGAACTTCTGCTTTGTGTGCCCTAATGTAGAAATTTGCTTGACCAAAATCCAACTGGTTTAATGTTTTTATGATTTTGATGCTGTGGCCTTGTGTTTCTCATTACAATACTCTGAAGATTGTTTTGAAGTTGCTAAAATAAGGACAATAAATTTTTTTATATTAAAAATCCTCTTTAATATACTCAGAGACACCTGTGAAAATCCTAGAGCAATAAGTGTGCATGTTTCTACAACTTGAACTTAAAGACCTACTCTTATGGGGAGTGAATATATTGATCTTGTCACTTCAGGCTGCAGAAATTTATACAATGAACAGAGTTTGTAGGACTTTGGGCTTCTATGAGAGAAGAAAGGAAAACCAAGCTCATGTCTTTAAAAAGGGCAAGGGTTCACTTGTGTACAAACTTCATGTTGTACAAAGCCATTAATATAGGAAATTTTAAAAATATGCGACCTTTTTTTTTTTTGAGTTATACCTCAAAAGGCAGTTCATGAATGATCCTTTTTATACCCATTGAAAGCTTTTTAAAGGAACAAACTAGGATAGTATTAAATGACATTGCTAGGGACCAGACCTTGGCAAATCAGTAAATATGCTGTTTTAACAATTTTTACTATGTACTTAATGCATTTTTTAATCTACACTCACAGTCTGGAAACATTGCAGAACAGAGCCTGCTTTGCTTCTACTAAAGAACTTCTATCCCTCTTTGCAGAGTTGACTGCAGATATTTATGCCAGAACAGCTCTTAGGAGCAACCTTGGGTTATAAAAGCTGTTTCACTGGGAGAATCCTCAGCTGTCTACTTAATCTGGTCTTCCCAGAGCAGAGGTCAAGATCTGTCCTTCATAGTTAGGCAAAAGAGAAAGGTCTACTTGCGTGTAACGATTAATAGTAAAATTTCTTGGAAAACTCTCAGGCCAAACAGCTGTCTCTGAGCCACAAAACATGAAAAGCCTAATAATGT
This sequence comes from Pachycephala philippinensis, assembly GCA_013397055.1. Lineage (NCBI taxonomy): Eukaryota > Metazoa > Chordata > Aves > Passeriformes > Pachycephala > Pachycephala philippinensis. Next base: position 820,952 of record VWZT01011431.1, on the reverse strand, counting down.
CTTCTCTAGCCTTGCATTTTTTAACTGAAAATTATTTGCCAGGTTATCTTTTGACATTAAAAAAAATTACTGCACAATAATAATAAAAAAATAATTAATGTAAGATGAAAAAGCTCTTTTGTATAATGAAATGCATAAACTGTAATTTAATGAAAGTTCTCACTAAAATAATACATTGTTTTTGCAAAGAATATTGCAGTACACTGGAGGTACAGAAATTTATCATGTACTGGAATTTATATGTTACATAGTGATGAAATCCATCTGTTAGGTGCTCACTTATACCACATAAAGTAATGAAAGCAGACATCATCAATCACACATTACTCTAATCCTACCTCCATATTCTACTACTCCTGGGTCGTTGGAGAAAGGCAATGGTAATGATCAGACCTGTAATTATGGAGCAAAGTAAGTATACTGCATTCCAGTGAGGATAATGATGTTTACTTTTCATCTCAAGATAAATTTGGTGCAATCAAAATGCTAATAATGGAGTGCCAGCTACAGAATTTCTACTGTGGACAACATTGCTACACCCAGGTATTACAATTATTCTAAAAAGTACCAGTCAACATAATTTTGTGAAGTGCTGCTTTTAAGGGAAGCTGGAGACAAGCATCTAAGAACATGTTATTCCTGACACTTATGCTATTCCTGACACTTACGCTGCCTAGAGAAACTATACCAAAAAAAAGGAGCTACACAAAGATAAAATATATAGATTTTCTGTGAATCTAACTTATCATTTTGCATGTTTAAGCAAATGTGTTATACCACTGAACATATCTTAGCAATTTATAACTATTAGATGTATTTTTGTGAGACAAATTCAAGTAAAAGGATGCAATTTTAGGACAACTTCAAACAAACAAAAGAAGCCCCCTCTGATGAATCAACACTTTAAACCCAACTACCGAAGAAAAGAAACATTTCTGGACTAAGTTGTAAAAACAATTTTTCAGGATGCAGTGAAGTGGAGGGGAGAAAACCCATTATTCATTTTAGAGTTAATTTACTTTTTCTGAATATATGTGTTTCAATTTTAATGCCTTTTAATGTTTCCTTTTTGAATTTGGGCTAGTTCCTAGCAAAGGTATTGCTTTTAATGAAAAGCAGTGAGTGAAGTTTTAGGTCTTTTTTGAAAGATCTATTTGAACTTTATGTTTTAGGAGTGGGCAAAAACTAGTAGAATGAATAACCGTGCACCTCCTGAAAGTTAATCTATTAATCAGCAAAAGAATTCACCCAGCAGTTGTCCCCAGTGAGAGACACTTATATCATGCCTTAGTTAGTGCTCTGAAATCAATTGGTTCTCATGAAGCGTAATCTGTGCAAAGCAGCGATAATGAACATATCCTGGAAATTGCGTGCAGTGATAATTGCATTGGCCTCAGCTCCTAGCAGCATTCTGGACATTGGGGCCAGCAATGTGATCAGAAAACAGGCTTGAAAGGAAAATATAGGCAGGCTCGGTAGAAGAAAAATTGAAGTTATAGAGTAAACATTAATCAAGAAACCAACAGGTCTTGTCCAACAAAAACTGCAGGGCCAAAGTATTGAATAGCTTTTCACACCTTTACAGGTTACGTAGACCAGAAGAGGTGACCAAGGCCAGAATTTAGGATTTTGTGGCCAAGATCAGGGAGACACATTCAGGACTTCCAACTGACCTTGGTTATTTTGGCTTTCTGCACTACCTAGTCTGGCTTCCTGTAAGGAACTTCATCTCATTCATGTTCTCTGAAACTCTTCTTCCACCAAAAAAAAAAAAAGTTAAAAAAATAATTTAAAAAAAAAAAAAAAAAGGACAATTTTCAAACTGGGAGAGAAACAGATTGCAAGGGAAGGCAGATAGGGGAAAGAATTAAAAACTTTTGGCACAGAGAAAGAAGACTGTAGAGAAGTCTGTGGGCAATTATTTAAAGCCCTTGTAGCTGGCCTTTGGCTGAGAACAATACACAAGTATATGTTTTTATTTCCTCTAAAGAAACTCAGATTGAGATCTCAGTGATGTGTGACAGGATGCACGCCAAGCAGAGAATTTCACTGAAGTCATGTCAGATGTGCAGGATGTCTGCAGGGCATTCCTCAAGACCAGACCCCTGGTCCGTACAGCAAGAGCCACAGGCAGATCTCTGCCCCACCAGGTACCCCTGGAGAGACTGCTGGAGACTGAGAAAATGTGGCAGGAGGTGGGAAAAAGTGCAAAACAGACTGGACTCTGCTGTGGAGTTTTCTGAAAGACCCTTCACGTCTGGAAATAGGGCTGGAAGTCATCTCAAAAAAGGTGGCTTGGTGAGATTCCCCTACTTCCTCTCTGATTCAAGTGGGAAACAGACCTTTAGCTGATTATTTGTGCTTTAAGTCCTTATCTAGGCCAGGAGCCAAAAATGCAGAAAGCCTGGACATAAGTTACCAGAAAGTGTTGTAACCTTGAGAGAGGTTCAGCCCAAGTTCAGTTCTAAAAATACAGGAATGATCAGTGGGGGGTTATTATTCTGTACGAGCAGCTTTTCCCATCATATGGACAGAGTCTTCCCTGTTGCATTAGCTTCACATGCATGTAACTCCACTCATTGGAAGGTAATTACTCATGCTTAATATGAGGGTAAATGTGAACACATTCAGGCTTTTAGCCTCAGCATTATGCGGATTTATTGGCAGAATGCCCAAAGCCCACAGACCTTTTCCAGCCCGAGCCCCCCTCCACCACTGTAAGTAGCTTTGCCCAACACAGGATCATGTGCTGTGGCTCTGTCAAGGCTGACAATGTTGTGAAAAGTTTCATCTCACCTTTTCTGAAGTTTGCAGCTTTATTACAAACTCCTGTAGTGGTACATCCTGCAAAATTCAGCCTTTTCTCAGAGCTGTTCTGTCAGCCATGCTGGGGAATGTCTGGTTTTATTTCATTGATTCAGACTGAAAAAGTAGGAGGCAGATTAAAAAGCTAAACTAAAATGCTGCTTTAAATCTTCACGTTGTAGGGATTGTTTTGCTCATAATTTCTACATGTCAGAGTTGTTATTACAAAGGTATCATTCATTTACAGTAATAAATCTCTGTTATCCTCTGAAGAGGACAATACTCATTAGATTAAGGATATCCTCATTGAAGGTTCATTATTCTAAAACAAAGATACATATTTCAAGCTTTATTTTGTGTTTGGAAAACATACACTTCAATTTGCACTCAGATGTGTGTTTTCTGTGATATTGCAGTAAAAACTTCAAAGTATATGGAAACTCTGAAACACATTGAGCTTAAACAGCTATTGCAATAGTGTATTATACTGAAGAAAGGATCTGAAAGTTGTACGTGCTTGGTCAGTCAATTCCCGGTAATTAATTTCTATGTCCAAACAAGATGCACAGATGTGCTGACATAATGTTCCCTGTTTCCAAACCTGTGCAGATATTACTCTTCTTGTTATTTGTACATGCTCAGTGTTTGCTCCCAGGAAAGATTAAGACCTCCATGCAGCTTTGGTATGAATTCAAGGTAATGATAGCTAAATCATGGTGGTTGCATTGTGAAGAACTGTTGTGAAAGTGGTAAGGTTTCAGAGTTCACAATTTGCACCCTCAGCTTTTTTTATATCACTTTTAAAAACTGAACTGGTTTCAAAACTGTTAGGTGCATTCTCAATGTATATTTATACTAGAAACCACTTGCATACTTTCATAAAATTGTGAAAGATTTGTGATAAAATTGGCTTTTTTCTCTGGTCTAAACTCTGTGCAGATGCCAACAGTTTAGGTTTGGTGAAATTGTATCTGATCACGTCAGCCTAATGAACCGACTAGGCATCAGCTTTGACAGCTGCCTGGCATTGTACAAGATGGAAATAAAAGACTCAGGGCAAAACTGTGACCCCAGACAAGTCAATGGCAAAACTCCTCTTGCCTTTAATGGGTCCAGGATTTCATCTATGGCGCTCTGCCTCATCTTTCATTCCCAGAGACAAACAGCACACAAAGTATAGCAGGGACTACAGACACTAGATTTTCTCCAGTATATAATGAGGCATAAACTGAGTGAAGTCAGAACTTTTGGATCTCAGCAAAGTGTCTGTTTTCAAAGAGGGGGAGTGAAGAAAATATAAACACATAACTGTCTGGAAGGAAAAGCCACTCCTGTACATACCAGGGGAATGTGATAGACTGCTTAGGTTTTCTTTTTATTTGGTTTCCCTCCATCTTCCTGAAGTCACTTGACAGCCTGATAGAACTGACTCACCATCATTCATAGGCAAAACACAAAATAATATCATGACTGAAAAACACTGCCTTCAATGAAACCCCCTTATGCAGAATTCAGATGGTGACATAACTTAAAGGAATTTAAAACAGCTTCTGTCAGATGCTCTCCTCTCTCCGTGATAATGATCACTTCATTCCAGGGTAACTTCTTTTAATTACAGGGACTTCAGAGGGCAAAGGTGGGTTAGTAACTTGCTTTGTTTTATGGAACATATCTGTCACGGTGTTACAAACTATTTCCTCCTGGCCCATTACTCTCTTGAGGGCTTTTGTACTAAATAACAATGTGATCTACAGATCTGCTTTCACCTCCATCTCTCTGAAGCTCCTCCTGAACCAGGACCAGGTCCTAGCATAGTGCATCTGACTGCTAATGAGCTCGAGATATTTCAGGGCTTTCTTAATCTGAAGTGGTCTTTGTCCTCAAAGCTTCACACTGCTCCTCCAGCCATTTTTTGTTGTTTGTGAGGGGTGGTTTGCTGGGCAGCAGCACAGATGGCAGGAGCAAAGGGTGGGTGTCAGGAGCTGCGGATGCCTCCTGCCCAGGCTGGTCTCTACCTGCAGCTCCCTGTGGCCACACACCAGGATGGCAGAGTGTGGTGGGGCAGCAGCAGCGGACACTCCCAAGAGTGAGATCAAATGTGCATCTCCTGCTAATGATGCCTTGGCCCATTACTGGTTTTTATATAAAGACTGAAGGTCTTTATTCATATTTCTGAGTTAAAGCTCCCTGACTGAGGAAGCACTGAGTCCAGGCTTCAGGAGCTGGCTCTAGAGTAACAGCCTGATGAGTATTCAGCTCTCTTTACACATCAGATTTTTAAATCAGTTTGAATGAAAGAAAATAGGTGGGGTAGTACCCTTTGCCTCCTGGTCCCCATTGGGAGGGGACCTTTCATGGCAGGGTTTCACCACTCTTGTGGGGTGGGAAAGGATGAAAGGAAGTGGGGCGGCCTGAAGAGGCAAGACCCACAGTATCCCTGCCCCCAGCTTTCTCCTAAAGGGGCATCTCAGGGAAAACATCTCCTGGTGTGCATGCAGTGACTGGCCTCAGCCAGCCCTTGCAGACATGGAGTGCAGAGAGACAGCTGGTCAAATATTTGCAGGCTTCCTTCTGCCTGGACACCCTGCCACCCCTCAGCCTCTCACAAACACACACGTGCACACATGCAGCTCCCCACAGAAATCTGCCAGCTTTTGTCTTCCATACAAGCCTATCCCAGCCCCATTCAATTTAACAAATATGTGATATTTTGCTGAAAAACTTCTGCAAAAACATAGGTACAAGTATTGGTACACTGAGCTGGAAGGCTAAATCTTCCTTCATCCCCCTGAGGGAGGAGGAAATAAGAAATTGCATGAGAACCTAGGCAAATCTCCCAGAAGATGAAATATGGAGATTCTTGGCACAGTTTTCCCTACTACTTTTTTAGGGAACTCCCCATCAGCTCTAGGACAATAGGAGTTCAACCCCTGAGTAAAACAGAAAATGCAGGGTGTCTTAACTTTGCCCATGTAAATTTCAGTTGAGTTATCCTCAGTCTAGAGCAGAATATGCAGTGTCAGAACCCAGCCCTGAACAATGAGGCTGTGAAATGGAGAGGGCCATGCCTTTAGCTGTTAATCTGAGATCAGTTGGTGTCTGCCCACTCTAAATCAGTGGTGGGATGGATACGGAATATTTCATTGTTGGCATAGAAACGGTTAATTCTGAATGAGAGTTTTCTTTTCCTTTTATCTGGCCCAGGAACTAAATGTTTTAAAACAAGGAATGTTTTATCAACTAAACCTGAGAGTTAGTTAAGGCCAGAATTAGGAGGACAGTTTCTGTCAGTGCCTTTCTAAGACAGCAGTGTGACTTCTGAGGCACCTATGTTTGCAGACTTTTAAAATATTGGAACATAAGGTCTTAGCAGAAAGCACAAAAGACTTTTTTTTAACTTCATGTCATATCTCATCACATTATGGAGGCCTGTGCTGCATAATGTAATGAGATGCACATTTTCACACACAGACCTTTTCTTGTGATATCAAACAGGAGAGAGTCTTTGGGATCAAATTAGGTCATTCACTGCCGAACTAACTGGTCAGCAAACCGATGTAATGACTATTTTCAAGTTTGCTCTTAAATTTGCCACTTTCCTGCCTCCCATTAAATCAGGCAGAAAATAGAGCTGTGTCAAAAATTAGGTACTTCCAAAGAAATTGTTCCCCTTTTTGTTCAATTTTCTTTGGCATTCATCATAAGGAAAGGAAAGGGGAAAAAAAAAAAAGTCCTTTTACCTAGAATATTTTCACCACTTTGAGCGTAAGTGAAAAGCAGCTTTTGTCAGCAAAGTGCTTTTTGCTGCCTGATGGGTAATGTAATGTGTGAGCCAGTGTGGAAGAGGAGTTGAAGGTCAAAGCTGTAAGAGTACTTGCAGTGTCACTTGGTGTCCTGATCTGAATGTTATGCATGTCATTTCTGTAGCTCACTGTCAAAGAAGGGAAATCATACCATGGCTGGAAGTTTGCATGAGTATTGAAGAATAAGTCAAGAAAAATGACTCTTTCAAAATGTGCCAGAAATAGGGAAAAGATTAATTACTGGGTTCTGTTTCTCACAGTATGTGTAGAAATTTGCACATTTCCTTCTCTGAACACCAGCACCCATCTTTGCCATTTGTGAAAGCTTGCAACAAACTTTGAAGGGTGAAATACTGATGAGTTTTGCCACTGACTTGGTGAGGCTAGGATTTATCCAGAAAAAGCTCAGAGAGAAAAAGAAAGCTTGCAAGAGAGTAACAGAAAGTTTAAAGCACTTGAAAAATCCTTGTGAGTTCCTTTAGCAGACATGGTAATTATGAAAGCATTTTCAGACGAGATTCTCCCTTGGAAAATATTGCCGAAAATACCCTGTTTGTTTTTCAGCAACATTAACCCTTTAAAAACCTTTTAAAAATCTCACTTACACTCTAAAATGAAGTGTGCCTCTGCACACTGACTTTCTTGTTTTCAGAAGAAAGGCTCTGCGTTTTTTTTTAACATCAAAAAGGTAGAATGAAAGGTTCCTTTAAAGGAACTTAGCTTATTTACTCTGCACAACTGGACATTAGTAATTTTGCCCAATCTTTTCACTTACTGGTTTTGTAGATTGGCTTAAAAATATTGTTTTTGACATTTAAAGCCTTTAATTGACTAGGTCTCAACAAAGTCCCTTACTGAGCTTCTGGCACTCTGCATACCACTTCCTTCTTTTGGGTCAAAAGGGGCAAAACTCTTGTATTTGAAGGTCTCCAGAAGTAGAAAGGGCAGTGTTAACATTTCTGCATGTGCAGCTAAAGATCACAGAACAGTCACCTAGCTGACTTTTCCCAGGACTGTGTATTTCTGTTTAAGAAGGAATTGCAATCTCTTTTATTTGTGAGGGCTCTGACAGGACATTGTTTAACCTGGTATCTCAAAATCTTTTTGCAAATTGTGATAAATTGCAATAAAGATTTTTTCTTTTTTTTTTCTTTGCTTTTCAGAATGTGAAAACCTGTTATCAAAGGAAAACAGCATGCATTTACCTCAGCTCCTAGAGTGATTTCAGTTGATTGATTCCACAGTTCCTAAATGCTTTTCCTCAGAAATGGATCCAGCATCATTTTTTCGGGTTTCCTGTCTTGTAGAGTTTTCCTCATCTGGGATCTGCCCTTGTAAGTGTCTCAGCATGTGACTAACTCAACTGGATTTCTTGTGTAGAAACTCTTCATGCTTCTGAACCTAAATAGGCAGAACCCACAAAGATTGATGGGGTCCATTTTACGGGGTATTGATGTAAACTCTATATTTTAGAGATTTATTTTCAAGAACTTTATTTAGCAGAAATTTGGAGAAATTGTTAAACTCATCAATGTTTTGATTTTGCCTCGATGTTTCAGTTTATTTTTTATTATCAGTTTATGATTTTGTGTTGTAATGAGGAGTAAGACCAATACTAGTAAAGAATCATTTTAGGTTACAATGATACCAAGCAGTCTAGCAACTGAGATCAGGATTATAAATCACAAGATGTCTTCCCTCATAGTTTATAACATCTTTCACAACCCACTGATGCCAGTGAAGAAACATAATTTAAGAACCATAGGAAATAGTGAAGTTAGGTTTATGTGCATCCAATGAAAATGTTTCATAAACAGAAGTTAAACCAGACTCTGCTTCAATGGATTGCTTAAGCACCTTTTGTAGATACCCATTTGAGAGGCATCATTTTTATCAATGTGTTTCCTGGCATTTTATCATTGTGTTATTTTGTTTTAATGTTACTAAGTGAGACATAATTATGCATGAATTCTTTCAAAATCACTCTAGATATAACAACTAAACCAATCACCAGTCCATGCATCTTGGTCATATGTTAAAGAAGAGTCTCCTAATTTTGTGCAATCTTGCCACAGGGAGCCTGTCTGAAATCCATATACACAAGTGTAAACTGCGCAATATAAGTTCAGAAAACTTTTATTTCTATTAATGGGCTGAATGATTCATAATGGCTCCATCTATGTCAGACATATTCAAGCATCATAGTAGATCTATAGAACAAAACAGATGGTGTGGATGTCTGCATTTGGGGAGGGGAGATATTTCATAGTAATTCTTGGCAGTTCCTGTGAACCGTATGCCTATTAGCAGCCAGAGTGCATTGGGTTTGCTCCTGGAACTTTGCTTCTGGTTTATTTTTCATTTGAAAGGCATCCAGCTCATAAGCTCCAAGACCACTCAGTGATATGATTCAAATCTCAGCAAATGGAAACAAAGTAGGCATTTATATGAAAAATTGCACTCCTGATATAAATCAGAATTTTCATGTGAATTCATCCATTTACCATATTTTAGAGATTGTGCATTTAAAGAGGAATAAACACAGAACTATTAAAATAGTAGTAAAACCATATGTCATGCTCAGTACATGTTAATATCTCTAGACTGTTGCTTCCTTCTTCCCTAATTTTTTTTTTTTTTTTTTTTTAAGTAAGCTGATTACAGATGATATCGAGTGGTTGTCTTTCAGTTTATTGTTTATTCTTGGAAGAATGAAAGCCCTTGACTGCAGGTATGTGCAAAGAATACATGAGCAGATGAATTATTTATCAAGAAATTTATCAGGGTACCTCGGTTTCATAGGCTTGAACTGTGTAAAAAACTCCTAAGGACATATAGTACAGTACAGATTCAGCAGTGCTGCAGGAAAGCAGGTGAAGCTGTCTCCATCGTTATTGACTATGAATCACATTATCTCCCATCCAAGCTTGTCGTCTGAGACTTATTGGTCCCTCTTCCCCTGTACAGGTTGGATGTGCAAAACATTTTATGACAGAGTAGTAAGAGCCACGTTTACTAAAGCTTGTAGAAAGTTTGGCACAGAGATGTGTGAGTGTGAAGCTGAAGACACAGCTCTCTCTCTCCCAGGTAACTTGTGCCGCCGAGGAATGGCAGCACTGGCAGGGGCCGTGTCCAGCAGAACACAGACTGGAGGGACCCTGACGTTTGGCACTACAGACAGCACAGTAAGTGCAGATGATGGATGTGAGACATACCCTGCGTTGGATGCAACCCAGCCACCAGCTGACATTAATTGTGGAAAGCCTCTGGCCTAAAAAGCTAACAGCATGATTGGAATTGTGACATCCTCGGCTCAACACAGGCGACAGCCAAAACAGCTGACTGAAAATGATCATTGATGTGCTGCACTCTGACCTCAGGAGCAGTGCAGCCAAAGAAAGCCAACCTAGGGATGTTTCAGTTCAGAGTCTGAGCAAGAATAGGCAGGATAAAGACAACATGGAAATGCAGCTACCCTGATGTCAGAGAAATATTTCCCGGAAATGTAAAGAAAGATGATAACATATTTTCTCATTTGGTGATGCTGAGCCTCTCTGCATCTGTGCTCTCCAATATTTGTCCCAGGCAGCCAGAAAAAACAAAGACATTGCAAAAGCTTACCAAAACTCTTTCTGCAAAAGGGTACTAGCTACTTTGGTGGGAATCCTGTTTCGATCATGTGACCAGCAATTTCTAAGGGTTATTTAATCTTCATTAAACAGCAAAGTAAATATTTATTGAAGGCTTCATCTAATTCTTCAGCACACAGGGCTGGTCCTATCCAATGTACTGTAACACATGAAGAGCTCCTTTGCTTCTGGAACTATATGTTCTGAATTTGCCTGGAATTCTGTCCACAGGTTTACTTTTACAAATAGGTACTGCTTCTATTTTCCTAAAGCCAGATTCCTTCTTACCTGAGTCAACCTGTAGTTAACCCTGAAGGAAAAATCTTCAAACAGTGTACATTCGTGTAGTGCAGCATGCAACTTGCCCTGTTGTTTCTTCATTCTTCTTTAAACAGCTGTGACTCTGGTAACAATAATGAAAAGAATTCATTACTTTTCCATCCTAGCAGTTCCTTCAGGTTTGATAGATTACAATGAATTAATCATACAGGATTTTGCTAACATATTTTATTATGTTGATTGAAAGGAATCACTTGAGATGACAGCTAACATGGCTCAATAGCCAAAAGCTTTTTAGCACGACTATAAGTCTATTCACTGTAGCTGCCATTCTTGAACAACCTAAAGGAAGTGGCTAAAGTGAATAATATATCACTTGTGATGTGTTTCACTCTATAACCANGCTTAACCCCCCCCCCCCCCCAACCTATCTGCCAGATTAAAAATTAGTATATGGTGGTTAATTTCTTATGGGCATACTGTATTTAAATGCTTCATGTGAAGTAACCCTTTGTTCTTCTTGGCTAGAGCAGTAGTCTTCAGCTTGTGGTCTGTAGCTAGAATATTAAATTCAGCTTTATGTACCATACTTCATAAAAATGGAGACCAATTATAACTTGTCAGAGGATTATAACAAGAAGTTTCAGATGTTTATAAAACATGACCTCGGAGAACATAGTTAACGAACCGGATTGCTCAACCTAAGGAGGAAAAGACTGAGAGTGACAAGATAACAGTCTCCAGATACACAGAAATCTGCTGCAAAGAGGAAGGGAACAAGCTGTTGTCCATGTTTGTGATGGATAGAAAAAGAAATAAGGAGTTTAAATTGCATGAAAGATGATTCAAGTTATATATTAGGAAGAATTTTTGAACATTGAGGATAGTGAGGGAAATGTTAGTTTAGATTGCCTGGGGAGGAATGTCCATCACTGAAAGCCTTTAAGAAACTGTTAGACAAATATCTGCCAGAAGTGACACAGATAGAATTGATCCTGCTTTGACATAGAAAGAGATTTGTGTTATGCTTTAAAAATTTCATGTGCTATTAGTCATTACAGTTGTATATAGTCTGCAATGTGTTTGCAGCATTTTAGAATATACATTTCAATATGTTAAAAACATGTTGAGTTCAAAATCTCATTCCTAAATGATTATGCAGCAGAATTAAGGCCAGCTGTTTAACCCTTATTTATGTCCCCAACATGTCTGTACTATGATACAATCTTTAATTACCCTGTCACACACTGGTTTATTTCCACAGGCCTCTCTTTCATCAGTCTATTGGATAAATGCTCAGGGAAACCACATTATTTTTCCATATTGTCTACTGTTCAGTGGGTATTTTCATATTTTATTACTGCACACTGTCCAGACTTGCTCTGAAAACAATACTGCTGTATTTTTAGGAAGATTTATATGACTGTCTTTGGTGCAGTGTTTGAGTAATAGTTTAACTTACTCTCCCACCATTGCTCTGACAACTGTACAGTCAGTGGGGTGCTCAGTCTGACACTGATTTTTCAGTGTAATCACTATTAAGTAGCACCTCAGATGTTGCGAATACAATTATAACACAAATTTTTTAAGGTTCAGAAACTTTAATCCACCAGTTCCTAATCTCTCAGTGGTGATACCACTGATTGCTCTTGGTAAGAACTAGTGTGTATGCACTCTTCCTAATGGTGAGCTACTGAAATCAGGTTGTTATCAGCAAACAAACTCCGGTATGCAATATAATTTTGACAATAAGCACTGTTCCTCAGAAAAGCTAAAACTTTTGGATTTAAAAATTTGCACAAAATTAATGATTTCTAACAAAATAAGATGCACATTTTTTATGTGTATCATCATTACTGAGAGATGACGTGAGAGCTGAGAATGAGATACTTGTTTGGTTATTTAGGTTTCACCCGATCTTATTATAGCAGACTATGGGAATCCTAGACTACAATCCTGACTTAGCAAGAAAGTATATTCCAATGGGCGTAGGCAAGAGACAGCCTGCCAACCTTGTTCCAACTTCAGCATCACCTGCTGCTAAGATCTCTTATGACAACAGTGGATATTTTCAAATATAACTGAAAAAATAGGACTCATAATAAATGGGGCTGAACTCCACTTGTGGCAGGAAGGAAATAGAAGGAGTGGCAGGATATAGACACTGATCTTTCACCTATCTGGCCTCCTGGTCCTCTGCTATGTTTTCCTAAAGCCATCTAGTAAATCTATAAAACATAAATATTTGAAGTTTAGTTGTTTTAAGAAACACAGACACTTTATCTGCAGGCAGCACTATAAGTCTCACTTGTGTTGTACAGTTTTTACAAAGCTGAGTATATGCTTCATTTTTACACAAGAGAACTGCTATTGACTTGGAGTGGTTATTCATTTAGCCTTAAATACTTAGCACACTACTTCTATAGAGGTAGTTAGAAGAAAGGGACTTCAGTTAGCTTCAGTGGGTTCAGCTCTTGTGTATCTGAAGTTATGATCCTGAAAAATGTTATCCATGTAGTCTACATGTAAAAAATTCAGCTGAGTTGTTCAAAGGTCTTCTGTGGTTGCCTGCATGCTCGTTACTTTTTCAGAGCACATCCTTGTATGATTTTCCTTGCCTAGAATTGAAGTGTTTTATTCATATAAGGTACTCTGTGCATTTGCATTAACCTTTTTTTTAACATACGTTAGTTAATCTTATGTGTTCTAGATCTGCACATGCAATCTTGATCTGTATATTTAATGATCCTTCATGAAATAAATGTTTAAACCTTTAGCCTAATAGATACACTTGATTTATTAAATGATGTATGTGCTGACTGCAATATGGAAAAAAATATATGTGCAGTCAAATGCTGTGGGTTTGCAATACTAAAATTGCAACCAATTTCCCTGTATGTAATTTAAAGAAAATGTAGCAAATAAAAATGAATAATAGGCCAATTTCAGGGTGTTTTATAGCTGTAAATATATGACGTACAGGTAATCTGATGTGTCATTAATTCAGTATTTATGAATGTGAAAATCATACTTTTGACTTTATGTGTATATATAGGATATATTTTTGTTTGCTCTGAGTCATGTTTGTAGTACTTTTTCATGTCCAGACAGCAGGAGGTCTTCTACTTTTTCTGACCCTGGAAAAAATAATTAGTTTGAAAATATGTTCCTCAAAGGGACCTCGATTTAGGATTAAAGCTTCTTACTTGATGCAATCTTTTCTTGCTCAGAGTTTGGCTGTCCTCTCAGCCTGCAGAGGAAATATTAGAACAGGAGCTGAGGCAGTTTTCCAGAATTCCCAGTAGATAAACATGACCTACCACTAGTTATGAAGTGTTCAAGAGGTCAAGGAATCTGTACCTTGAGACATAGATGGATGGTTTTCTTTGCCTCTCTCTACCATTTGATATGTTATATATTTCTTCCTTTTCATATAGCACATACTGTAGACGTTCCAAAGTAGTATGGTACAGCTTAGCTAGATCATGATGAAATTCAGGAGACAACTTTCATTAGTATTAGCAGAGTAATGAGCTGACTTTTCTGCTGTTTATTCACAATCTCGTTTTATAGGTTTGTTTTGTTCTCTGTTTGAGCAGCTGTGAAGAGGAGAATCATTCTGATGGAAATATTTTTGAGGTCTCAGATGCTAGCAGGTAACCAATCATTTGTCAGATCAAGTGGACAAGATCTATAACCTGTGAGTCACTGTAGGAATTTAGTGGTACAGATGTGGTTAAAATGTTTCTTTAGTTGACAACAGAGATCACAAAAGAAAATTCTTAACAAGAAAGCCATAAAAGCATTATTTTGGAAGTGGCTTCTTTTATGATGCAGAACCACTTACTTCATTCAAGTGTATATTCATTAGAAATGCCATAGGTTAGAGAAAGAATAGGAGAAAATTAAAAAAAAAAGATAAAAGTATCAATACCAACATTTGAATACCAAACCTTTAAGTGGAAAGTGAAATGAAGGTGCCAGGCTACAAGCTCCTAAGGGAAGGATGTAAGCAACTGGAAACCAGTGAATAATACAGCATAAATGTAAGACAGAAAATGTGGGTCATGGGAATCGTTAGGAAAAAATCTAAAAAGAAAAAGAGAATTCTGTTGATTTTTTGTATTTGTTATTCTACTCATGTTCCATTATCTCATAAAATGGTTGAAAAGTGTGATGGAGATAGAAAACTAGAAGCACATGATATGCATTAGCCATCATAAAACAAGCAGTCTTATTTTCATCAAAAAGTAACAAGTCATAACTCCCAATACACATCATATGTACCTCATCCTCCCACTATTTTCTTATTTTTAGATAGAGTCAGTGAAGAAAAGACACCCAGATGTAATGTTAGACTTCATAAAAACATCTTTAATATTTGAGTTGGAGCGTTTGGTTCAAGAACTGAATTGAAGTAAAATCCTTACAAATACTTTGCATTAGATTCTGAAAACTATCTTGCACTCTTCGAAGTCTGGTCCCACAGAAATAAACAAGAAAACTTTTCAATTTTTCGAAAAACTAGGTTAAACTGTCATGAGAGCTGCCAAAACCCCCATTTTTTATTAATGAGAAAAATAGAATGGAATGCATGCTCAGTAAACCTGTGCAGGTCAACATGTATTATTAATAATCAATGAGTAGTGGTTTCACATTTTGAACAGAGATCTATGTATATTCTGATACCACAACTAAAAATGGATGTAGCTACGTCAACACTTAAGAAACATCATCTCTGAAATCGCAGCAATAGAGGAGGCTTTCACTCCAATAGTACCAAGCCTTCCCACTTCCAGTTTTGCTTAAGGCCACGTGTGTTGAAAGACCCTTAAGGCAAGGTGGGTAAGTCGTTGATATGTTGCAGATTCCAAGCATGCAATTTTCCAGCTTGCCTTTTATTTTAGGGGCATATAGGTTTTGGCAGGGTTTTCTGCAGTGATTTCCATTTCCCCATACTTAATACTTTTTCTTTTCTGAAGTTTAATGTCATGTTATTGCACAGTCCCTCCCACAAGGATCTGAATGTAATTGTGTTTTGGGCACTATTATTTAGTGGCTCAGTTATGGTTCTTGAAATAACTCTCTGTGTGTTACTTAAGGCCATAACCTCTCCCCTTGTGGGCTCTAGAACAAGCTGTTCCAAGAAACAATTGCTTAAAATGTCAAGAAATTGCTTCCTAAACCTTGTCCCAATATGACATATGACCAGTTTATATGCTGACAGTTGAAGTCCCCCATTACTACTGTTTTATTAGATTTAGTTGCCTCTATGTTCTTAGCATTGCACACACGGTGTGGTTTTCCTTATCTGAAAGTGAGTAGTTACAAGTGTATGTGCTGTCTCTGCACAGAGAGCAGCACAAAATTATTCCTCATTTAATTCTGTACGTGTCTTTTTTTAAGGATGAAATGGAACATGAGCTGTGTCTAGCTTTTTTTTACAGACATTCTGAACAAATGTGTACTTTAATTTGTATGGATATACAAACCGAATTATAAAACATACTTGTGTGTCAATGACTAATTTTAGGTGATTTTAATGCATTAATTATAGTTTAAGCCTTTCATTTTCCTGGGGCTAATCTACTCCGTTGAGTTTTGCCAAACTAAGGATAGAGACTAAATCTGATATTACAGATTTATAAATGCCAATATGAGTTCTTTCCAAAGAAAACACACTTCTGTTCTTTCAATTTTCTGCTTCTGCAACTTGAATAAAGAAGAACAGAGCTATTATGTCCATATTAGAGCTATTAAGATTGAAGTTTCACAGTCATACGATTACAGGTCCCTTTCACCACATTAAAATTACAGTTTAGGTCCCAACTTAATTGTTTAGCTCATTGAAATGTCTTAGTAGGTTAACTAGTCTTAGTACAAGCCAATGGCAGATTCGGGAAGACTACCAAGTTGTTAAATTGCCTCATTCCAAAACTTTTGGCTCCAAAAGAGGCAGATTTCTCCTGTGATCATCTGAGTGTTAGACTGGTGTTCCTTGGAGTATCTGAGCTGATTGGTTGTGACCAGAGCTGCTCATCAGACTAACTTTCAATCGTCACCTCAGCTATTTACATGACTGAACCTTTTGCTTTACTTCTAACTTCCTATCTTAATGCACCTTATCATCCAGTGCAGCTGCCCTCCTGTTTCCCTCAGCACATCTCTGGTTTGGCTCTCCCTTCTCAGTGGCTGAAACCCGAGCCAGTTCTGTAGTTCCGTGCTGTACTTAAACCCTGTCTTTAATAACAGCAGTGTTGATTTCTCTGAATGAATAGTACAGTCAGTTACCCTGACATTATCAAAATACTTGTTAAACAAGGGCCTTAAAGGATCTGTGGAAATTTATAACATAGGTTCTTTTAAAACAAAACCCTCAAACCTTTTCTTTTGTGCAAAAGTTCTGCCAAGAATGAGGACATAACTCCCCACAGGAAATATTCCCAGTCTCTACTGATGTTAACTGCTTGATTTAGAGTAGTTAATTCTCGGAAAAACAGTGGAATGTATCCATTGTATACAGCGGAATGTATCTTTGAATATAAGCGGAAAAATTAGTTTTCTTTTGTTTGAAGTAAAAATGTATTCTACAGGAATGAAAAAATAGTAGTTATTAGTTTTTAGTAATAATTAAAAACTATTTGTTTCCCTTAGTATAATGAAGAAAATTTAAAGTTAGTCTTACTTTTTTATTACTAGAACTCAGAAAATCCATATTTTTCAAGTATAAACCAAGTGTTACATTATTAAGAACAGAAATTATCCAAGGAATCTAATGCCAATCTTTTCAGTACCTTATAATTCATCAAAAGGAAATACCTGACTTCTTGAAATATGAAAAATTACTTGTGGTTTTCTCTTATATTCATTTTCCATATTTTGAGATTGCATACTTCATTTCTTATACATTTAAGACATCCTCTCTGTAGCTAGTTGTGTTTTCTCTGGCTGGCTCCCACACTAAAGGATGATTTAGTTTGTATTTTACTCAGTGGGCCACGAATCCTAATTGTCACATGCCATGCAATTGAGTTTCTATTCATAAAACATGGTGTTTTCAATACATACCAATAATTAGCCAACATACTGTGATTTAAGAATTGCATTTTAAAGTTCTTTACTTTAACTTCAAAAAAAAAAAAAAAGTGCTCTACCCTGTGCTGGCATAATTGCAGTGATAGGAGCAAGCAACATACTCTCCTTTTCATGGGAACAGGGAAGAACCAGTTCTCTCTGTGCCTGTGCCTGAGTACTAAAATGCAGGGGTTATTTTTGAGGCTAGACACAGAGCTGAGATGTGGTGTTCTCCATAGACAATGATCCCACAAAAAGAATAAAGTGCCATGTATTTAACTTATGACTGATTCAATTGAGCTGTTCTTTATTAGAGCTCAAATTAATGAGTCCCAGTAGCCCAGTGTTATTCAGTGTAAGAATAAAGGAACTCAGGAACTCTCAAGCGTAGTGAACTAGGGCAAAACTCAGGTTTACAAGCAACTTTTCTGAAGACCCGTACTACAGAAAGAATGGTCATACCAGATTTATTATGATGTAATCTGGCTATTTTAAGGCCACTGAGGTTAACCTGCTACTTTGAGAGATTACTTTTGCTCCAGAGAATATCTTAACTTCAGTAAACTGTAAATGCTGTACTATTTCTCTTGTTCTTTTTCTTCATGTGTTCAGTGCTATTCAATAATCACCTGGGGTTTAGAACAAACTTCTCTTTAACACTTGTACTTGGAGATGAAGACTCTTGAGTGTTTTTGACCTACAAGGAACAGCAATCACCAGTCTCTGAAGTTTTTCTTGGAGGTTCAGGGCTATATGCAAAGCAAACTCTAAGAACCAGAGATACAACAGTTTCACTAAATTTAAAATTAGAATTATCCTAAATAGTTTAGATAGGACTGAGTTTATATGATTTAGATGCAAGGGCATATCTGGATCTCCTGGGAGGTGCTGATGTCTGTGAGCACTATGAACTCCAGCTGCTGTGTCCTAAGAACAGGTACCAACATCTCTATTAATTATCTGATAATGCCTAACATAACTCGTGTACCTACAGTTTTATAGCACTACCATGGCATTGGACAGCATTTTAGGAGGAGGACTTTGAGAGGGTTTTAAGAAAAATGAAACAATTTGTGATATGCAGAAGGATTTTACAGCACAGCTGCAGTGCTGGGAAATGGAGGAAAGTGGGAAGCAAAGTCCAAGTACACCACCTTCTTTATACTCTCAGAAAATCTGCCTCTAGAGTAAGTCAGGTTTTTCAATCATATATCTGTGAACATATAACAGTTTATCCTGGTTGTATATCTGATGTTAGGTTACAGGTAACCAAAATCTCTCTGCCTCCCTCTCTCACACACACAAACACACAGACACAACATTAAAGTTTGTCTTCAGAAAAAGGGAGTTTTCAGGTAAACTCATGATTATTGTCAGGCATAAAACATGCAGAGCAGTTAAAACCAATAACCACTTTAACACATTCCTTCTATTGAAATAAAGAAAATAAGAAAAATTGAATATGTTTTAAATTTGTGCAGAATTTGATGTCAAAAAAAAAGAAACAGAAGTTCCTCATACTTTTTTCAGTTTTCCATATTTTGGCAGGATAAATTGCAGAAACTGGCCTGGAAGAAACTGGCCTCAGAAAAGTTCCATAAATGTTTGTTATAATAATAATGGTAATGATAATAAGTAAGTTTCTTTGTTTGTTTGATAAGTACTGACAATATGCTCCCAAAGCACTGGTGTTGGCTGTGTTTACTCCTTTTGTGTTTACTTTTTGCAAATGTTCTCTTGGATTATTATTGTCACGGGAATGTTTGTTGAAATGTTCATTTTAAAGAGGATATTAGAGGACATTCTCAAATTGTCAATTTTGAACTTATAAATATTACATCCATTCCAGAAGTTTGATTTACCTGTGAATTCTGTTTAGTTTCTTAAGGAAAAAAAAAAAAAAAAAGAATGTTTTATTCAGTCATAATTAACACAAGTGTAAATGACAGATTTTGTTAGCAATGAGCTGCTTGAATGTAATCTACCAAGAAAGATATTTTCTTAATACTCCTGTAGAGACTCCTATCAACTAATGGACATGTGAGATAGATACTGTAAGAATTTCACTATTTGTGTATTGTGGTTCCTGTTGGCACCCCTCTGCGGGGCATATGATTCTGTTGCAATCTTAACTAGAAAGACTGCTCAGCATTTTGATTTGTTTGGTTTTGTTTTGTTTTGTTTTGTTTTTAATTTTGTTTAACCTGCTCATAAACAGAAATCCTTACTAAGCAAGATCTTCATGGATATTTCAAAGTTACAGTCCTGGACAGGCCAACATAACCATGGTCAGCAAGCTTATAGACTGCTCTGGAAAATGCATAGAATAGTTCCTTTCTCACCACAAAACCTGGGGATAAACCAACCAAGAACGTGAAGAACTAAGCAGCTGAAAAGTTTAAAAAAAAATTAAAGAAAAAGAAAAAGAAAAGAAAAAAGGATACATAAGTTGTTTTTAATTTCTATGTTGTGATTATTTTTTATTATATTTATTGAAATGTGTTTATTAAAAAAAAAAAAAGAAGCAAAGCTTAAAAGACTAAATAAAACAACCTGCCCAAAATATCAGCAAGAACATTTATCAGAAAACAGATGGTCTTTTGCACACAGAATTAAACATCTCTAAAAACATAACAATCCATTTATCTTGATGAATTCATCCTCTAGCAGATATCTCAAATAGCAGCAGCAATTTACCTGCGGGTCTGGAAAACACATTTCCACAAGGATACATGACATAGAAATCAGTTCTGGATTTCAGTTTTTCACATGTTGAACAGGAATATTATGGTAAGTTTTCCCTTCTCCTGATCTTATCTTCAGTCAGAAAAACTTTCTCTCCTAGTCCTGAGGCCTAAGGGCACCAAATTTCATTCCAGAGCACGATTTAAGCAACTGCACAACTCTTTTAAAGTACTACCTATTTGCATTATCTTCCAGTGAGTCATTTGGAAATCAGACCTGGGTTCTGGACATGCTTTCTGTTACAATAAATCTCTAAGAAATCGAATTATCAGGCTTTCCACCTCCTTTTCTATCACTGAAGAAGTTTAATAACAAAGTTTTTGTAATGCTCAGTGATAACAATTAAAAAGTTATTTTGAGCACACTGAAAATTGTTTACTGTATGCATTTACAGAAACTCCAATGCTGTCTCCACTGAGAAATGATTAGTCAGGGCAGCTTTTTCAAAGATTTCTCAAAGACACAGATAACTCCTCTTGACCAGAAAATTTTGAGAAATGGCAGAGTAGTATAGAAACTGACAATTTTAACATATTCTTCTGAGGAATTCACTGCAGCATTATAAACTATAAACATTAGTGCCATAAACCATCTCTGACTTGAATTTTGTGGAATTTACAACTGCTTTTAAGTTAAAATACTTCTATAGACTTTCTGTAGGAACTTGTATTACCACTGAGCATACCTGAGGGATTAACAATGTTCTTGTAGCACTGAAAGTCTCCCGTAAATAGATACATATCAACTTATTGATTCGTGTTTAGTCCTCTGAAATTAGAAGGAAATGATCATGGAAATATGACTAGAAAGCCTTTATGCAGCAAGGAAAAATATTTCCTGAGATGTCACAGAATCAGTATTTGTTGCATACTGGATTTACAGCATTTATGGCATCCTGGATCCAGTGTCAGGTTCTCAGGATCTCCTGATCAATGCATGCAGTAATTTCCATAGGAAGAGCCCACAGCACAATGTAAACAGCACAGAGGAAAGGTCCAAACAAGTTATCTTCCTAAGCACTTACACCAGCTAATGAATTAAGTTGGTGAAAACTTGGTCTCACATTTTAAAGATATGATAATTCAGGTTTCTCACAGGATAACCTGCTTCTGTTGTCAGAATCAGTGATGTTACTTCCCTGTCATCAGATTACTGATACAGCAAGAGTCACTTTTCCCCAGGCACTTAGAAAATGGGAAGAACTGTGAGAGCTCGAATGTAGGTGGGCACTCTGGGGATTTGTAATGCATTATTATAAATTGCTTTGCTATTTATGTGGATTTAAATAATAAAATATACCCATAAGCCTTCTTATCAGCCACATTAAATATGTTTTCGAAGAAAGGACTAAGCCAACCTGCATTTAAAATTCCTCGCTACCTTTGCCTCCTCTCATTGCTGTGGGATTTACATGTCCCCACTGTAGCAGTGTGTGCAGAAGGACCCAAAGCAGGCTATTTTGAGCCAAGGGACAGAGTCTGTTATAGGAGCTTGAGACATTACTCTGGACAGGGCAAGACTTGTCAGCTATCTCTGCTTTATTATGAGCAATTAATCTCGAGTACCTTTTCTGGCTACCACTGAGGCAGGGTGGGATGGGAGAAGAGGAAATTCATCAGCAGAGGGCCCCAGGATATTAATGATTTTTCAATGTGCTAACACCTGAAATTCTAGCCTAGGACCAGTGAGCAAGTCATGCAGGTCCTTTTGAGATAATATATTGGGTATGTGAAAGGAACATCTAGAGAAAGGAGAGGCACTTTTTGTACATCCTGACCAATTCTTTAATTGCCTTTGATAATGTATTTTATTTACCCAAGTGACCTAATGAGATGTGACTGTGAAATGAAGTCTTTTCTCAGAAACTCTATATTTACATGTCTTTCGTATGTGTGAGACACTGTCCAGAGGGTGGATCTTCATTGCTAGCCCATGGCTAGGTAGAAGAGTTAAAAAATGTGGTTTCTGATATAGTACATAATGTTTCTGTGAATAAATTCTATAATAAATTCCAGAAGATTTCTACTGTCCTCTGCAGTAGAAAGTTGAAATATCATGTCAGAAAGGTGAAAAAGAACAGAAAAAAAGGGACCTTAAAGACAATGACAAAATGCCTGGAGATCTGTATTGCGTCAGTTCAATAAAGAATGTCTTTAACTTTTTTTTTTTTTAATAATGTGGCTGGGATAACATAAATACTGAGTAACATTGTCTGTTTTCTTGCCAAAGCAAGTTATTTTCTACAAAATTTTGATGTATGTTCCTCTTAACCACTCCTTCCTTCCTGAGCTGTTCCTCACATTTACCTGGGATGTTCCCTGGCATTTTATTTCACAGCATCTCTCTTAAGCACAAAAGACATAAGAAAGAAACCACTCTATCTCTCATGTACAAAATTTTGTTTTGGAAAGAAGCCTTAAGTTTTTAAAAGGTCAATTAATCAATCAGGGAAAAGTAAAAATGTTATTTGACTCGGAAGCCTGGCCACACCACTCAGATAATGAATGATGAATACTGAGCCTTTGAGTGAATCCTTACAATCAACAGCCCATGACTAATCGATAGGCTGACATTTTCACACAGTTGCAGAAGGTGATAAAATTTCATAAATATCAGATTGTTGTTGGAACAAAAACCTGCACAGAAGCAAAAGAAAAAAGAAAAACGGGTGAAAATTTACCAGTGACCTGCTCCCTGGTGGCTGTGGGCCCAGGGATGCTGCTCCAGTGTGCAGGGAGAAGATGCCACCTGCAGCCCTGCCAGCCCTGCCCTGCCCAGGGGTGTGCAGGTACCAGTTTGGCTGATGAAAAGCAGCTGGGGCTGTGGAAGGAGGGCACTCACAGCCCTGCCCAGGGGTGTGCAGGTACCAGTTTGGCTGGTGAAAAGCAGCTGAGAGTGTGGAAGGAGGGCACTCACAGCCCTGCCCAGGGGTGTGCAGGTACCAGTTTGGCTGGTGAAAAGCTGCTGGGAGTGTGGAAGGATGGCGCTCACAGCCCTGCCCAAGAGTGTGCAGGTACCAGTTTGGCTGGTGAAAAGCAGCTGAGAGTGTGGAAGGAGGGCACTCACAGCCCTGCCCAGGGCGAGCTGTATATTCCCTCACATACACAAATCTACACCACATCACACAAAAGAGGACTTTTGAGAGGGTATCTCAGAAGGCAAGTTATTAATGCTTAATCTGTCTGGAGAGGTCATTTCTGAGTCACCACTGAGCAAGCTTAAAAAGGCCAGCGGGGTAAATAATTAAGAGAGCAGTTAACAGGGACCAGGATTGCTTGGTGACCTGGGCTATGTAGAAAAACTGTAGTTTAAGGTCATGAAACAGCTATTCAGCAAGAACAAAGGATGAAAAACACAGTGTGTGCTGGAAAGCATATGCCCTAAAAAGAATTAACATGAAATTCCAAAGCAGTGCTGTGGCAAAAGCAGTCAATATTGCCCATGATTAAACAAGAGCATGAAAACAGGAAGGTGGTTTTTATCCATGCAGCCAGTCTGACACAGGAAGGCATGCAAATTAACCCCTCGACAGGATGTTTAAAATCTGGAGAACACGAAGAACAAAAAAGTCACAGAAATTATTCAAATCTTTGAGTAAATGCCAGGTCTGTTTAGTTTATCAAAAACAAGTTTGAAGACTGATTCGATTGCAGCATACATGTATGTACTTTCCAGAGTGAAACAAGCTCTTTTGAATTAGAAGAGTGAAGACAGAACCAGTGGTGGAAATCTAACGCCACAATAATTCAGATAAGAAAGTGCAGATATTTTATTCTTTAATTTCTTCTTTTTTTCTTTTGATTTGTTGGCAATTATCCACTGGAGATGGATAACAAAGGAAGGGGTTTATTCTCCAGTTTCTGTTGTCTTCAAATAAGGATGTTTTTCTGAAGATTTAACCAGATGAAACTGGTTTTTAGAAGTCAAAGTGTGAGGTACAAAATGTTAATTTTATGATCTTGCTAGTTACTTCTAACTTTAAGATATGTTGGTCCAAATACTGAGTTTCAACCCTGAGGTCTCTTGCCACATTTCTGGTTTTGTCATCATTTGAAAATCCAGGTAGCAATTAGTAGGTCAGACATATCTGTGCCCTTAAGAGATGAATTTACTACAAAAGCAGCTATCTCCTGGTGTGCTGTTATATCTGCAGATTACTGCAAACACTTCTGTTTGGCTCAGCATCATGGCCGGGCTTCTGCCTAGAGGTGGTTTCACACTGGGCTCTCCCTTCACCTTCTCATTTAATATACAGCCCCAGCTTCAATCTTAAAATCAGGTGGCAGTGTTGACACGAGTTTATCTGAGCTATGTCATATGTTATTAAATTTGGGGTGTGAAAAAACTTTTTCACTCTAAAAAATCAATTAAAATTTCGAAGGCAATCTCTGTACAGCCTCAGGAAACCACCAGCTATTGGGGCTGGTGCAGCCTGACCAAGTTAAATAGAGGAAAAACAATGTGAAGGTGTCTGGGTAACACATCTTTGTTTTGGTTTAACATGCTTTTTAACTCAGCCCAAAGATCATCACAGTGAGCAAGATTTTTGAAGGTGTTTCTAGTGCTGGGAGTAACTGAACATAAGGTTAGCTGCTCCAGGTTTGGAAGGATGCCCTCCCAGGGGAAATGGCAAAGAAATCGGGCCGTAACAGACCCAGCATGCACTGTTTTCTTTGGTTTGGTTTGGTTGTTTTACAAAGCAGGACTGAAACCTTCTGAGCACATCCCTAGCCAATATAAAGAAAGAAAGAAATTACTGATAATTAACTACATAAG
Organism: Pachycephala philippinensis; assembly: GCA_013397055.1. Taxonomy (NCBI): domain Eukaryota; kingdom Metazoa; phylum Chordata; class Aves; order Passeriformes; genus Pachycephala; species Pachycephala philippinensis. The sequence goes on along the minus strand of VWZT01011431.1, from coordinate 795,841 downwards.
TTCTTTTATTTCCCTCCTGACTTGGTTTGGGTACCTTGAAGGCAGTTAGTTTGGTCTAAATTAAATTGATCTTGTTCTGGTCAATGACCAAAATATATTACTTAGAAATTAAATATTTTACATAAATATTACTGCTGTTATTGTATAGAAGAAAGAAAATATTTTTTTACAGTAAAGTTTATTATTTGAAGAGGAGAGGTAAGTTTTAGGCAAATAGAAATCTGAGCATTTTAATCCGAAACCATTATGGTTTTGGATTTTTTCATAATCTTTTCATTAGCATTTCTCGGTTTCTAGGCAATCAAGAAGGATTAGAATTTTTTTAATTATCTTTTTTTCTGTTGAAATAGTTGTTGAGTATATAGTAATACTTAACATTGTGCTCATTGTCCAATTTTTCAACAAGTGTTTTATGTCTGGAGAAAAGTTGTATATGTGGAGGACAAAAATGTATTTTAAAAGCAAAACAGTATGCACTCATACACTTTCATAACTGTAGGACAAAGCTGTAGTTTCAATTTCTACTTGCAATTTCTTTCACTGTAAAGTTTGTCACTCCAGTGCAGTATCTCTAGTGCTTAACTTGCTTCCAAACATATTAATATCTTTCTATGTTGTGGCTTTCCTTCACTCCTTCATTTCCTCCAGCTATGGGGTACGTGTTCTCAAAAATGCTAGGATGTGGAGTTTTGCTGTAGAAAATAATCAGATATTAGTTTCTTACATGTAGAAAATAATCAAATATTAGTTTCATGAGGAATGGCTTCCAATTTCAAATTTGTATCTGAATCACTATGATTAAAAAATAAACAAACAGAAAACCTCTGTCACTAGCATCATTTCAGTGATCAGTGTGGCAATCTCATGGAAAGAGCTATATACTTGTTTTTTTTCAGGGTATTTCAGCTCATCTCAGTTTTATTGAAACATAATTATTGATTTAATATTTTAAATTTTCTTTTGCAGTTTACAGTTGTGTACTTTTGTCTTTTTAATCCCTGACTAACTTTTAGGGATCAATTTCTGTATTAGATTTTGTTTGGAAAATGTGTTTGAAGAGCAGTTCATTTCAGAAATATCATCTGAAACTCACCTTACAATATAATTCAGAAAAACACAATAAGGGTTAAAAAATAATTATTCTTAGAAATGAAACAAAATTTTGGTCTTAAGTAGCTATCCTGAGACAAAAGAGCTAGCTCTTAAAAGATCAAACTGAAAGTGTGTACAAAAAAAAAATTAAAACCAAAAGAAAAGAAAAAAAAAAAAAACAAAAAACCAGAGTCACCTAGAGTTTGCAAGTAGAATCACTTTCTAGAAATATTTTGTTGTCTGGGGTACTTTTATTGATACACAGCATTAAGTGACTGGCTGGAACTGAGGGCTTCTACCAGTAAATAACTGTAACTCTCTGCATTCCCGAAAGCTGCTATTGTGAATATAGCAGTTATTTCCCTTTTGACATCTTCTACTCTTTTCAGAATTATTTTTTGTTTTATATACATATAGGGAATTTCTCCAAAATCAGTAGCATCTCTGTATAAAATGAAAGCAGAAAAAACCCCAGAAGCTTCACCTTTGTCTGCTAGAAGGTCATACTCATTTTTTCCTTTGTAGCAGAAGAAAATTAAATCAACCTGGTAAATATCTATAGGCAGCCATCAGAAAGAAAAGTGGCTCCTCTGTTCTAAGAGGAAAGGGAAGTAAATTCAAGTCTGACAAAATTGTCACTAGCCAGAACCTGCCAGTCCTGCTTATTTTTAAATCAAACAGCCAGTGGTAATGAGGTGATGTGAGCCTCAGGAAACGAAATCAAACAGCAGAGGTTAGCTCTTAGGAAACACTCTCAGTTAGCCTGGTGGTCTATAAGGGTGCAGAAAAGCAGACCTTTGTGTTTTCAAGACCTTGAAAAGTTTATCTCTTACCGTGAGTAAAACCCTTTGTCAGCTCCCACTGAAGCTGGTGGAAGGATTCATGCTGTTTACAGTGGGAAACAGCCTGCCCCTGGGAAGTGCAAATATCCTGGATGGGTTTTTCAGGAGCAGTCACTAGGGACATACCTGTTATCACGTTCAAATTGATGAATGTCCCAAAAGGTTTTTTTGGAATTTTTTCCAGTCTTTTTACTGAAGGAAAAAACGTTTTTAATGTCTGTAATTTTGTGCCTCCCTACTTAGAAGCTGTGTTTTTCTTGAAATGTGAACACTCACATGTAAACTTTCTTCTATCTATGAACATACTGTAAATCTCAGAACTAGGTGATTTCTTTTCCTCATATAAAAATAGTCTTTTCTTATAAATGTTTATGGAAATTATTAGTTAACAATGATATATAATCTCTGTCAAAAAGAGGTTTCCAGTAAAAAATCTGCATAAATGTTATACTTATGACATTTTTGAAAGAAGGTTTTGAATTCATAATAACATTTAAAAAATGACTTTGAAGTAAAAAATGTCCAGACTGTTTCACTGCTGTAAATGAAAATAACTTGACATTAAATCAGTATCAGCCCAAGTCTATTGTACAAGGATGTTTTACAAATATTGCACACATTTATTAATCAGCAGATATTTGCTACCCCACGCTCACCTGCAGTCACCTTTGCTCACACAGAAGGGATATTCCTCACGGGACCTGTCCCACTGAGCAATGGCACACTGGGGTGTGTGCTCAGCTGATCACGCCATGGTTATGAGATCCATTTCCATGGCATGTTTGCTGTGATTACTCTCCTGATTTGAACTGAATTGCACTAGACAGAGCAGCAAAAGCCTCCAAGGAGTTGTCTAGACACCTGAAGCAGTAACTGGAAGGCAAGGGCACAGGAGCTTTTATTTACTGAAAGATATTGTCTAAAGACTTTTGAGAAAAGAAATTTTAAAAACCCTGAGACGTAATTCCAGAAAGCAAGACAGCTTGGAGGCTTAATTCTGCTCCCACTTCCACACAGTGTAACTCTGGATTAAATGGTGTTATTCTTGTGAAAAAGAAAGGTTTAAGATCATAATCAAGAAAAAGCCATATGAGAACGAGAAGAGTATTTTTTCTTAAATTTCTAGGTTAATACTAAATTAAAGAACACATGAATAATTTGAGAACTTCTTTCAAGATTTGAGATTGTTTAATCCTTTGTTTATATTTTTCTTGTACAGTTAATTAGTTTGTAGTTAAATAAAATGTTGTCTCATAAGCATTGAACTGTAACCTATCTTCTCCTGAAGCACAATCATCTGCTATAAAAAAGAGCTTAAAAAACTGCAATAAAATCAGAGGAATTGTTTCAGGTTCTGGACTTTTCACTCTTGGTGAAAGGTTCTCTTTGAAGTGATTTTGCTTTGGTATTTGTGCTTAAGAACAAAATAGCTTCTCATCAAAAAGGGTTAAAATCTTTGTGTTAAAATCTCTGTATTAAAATCACAGCCATCACAAAATCAATTACAAAGGAGAGCTGAACATTGTCTTCATACTGAGGGGTGAAGCCCAGCTTTTCTTTTTTTTACTTAACCAAAACTTCATCAAAAGTCTTTCAAGAGTTTAAATACATCCAGAAGAAATCAGTAACACAGAGACAGACCAGGTTGCACTTCTTGCCTTCTACAGGATTTCTCTTCCTTGACAGCATACCAAGACATAAAACACCAACCTCAACCACTCATGCTGCCTCTAAAACGTGGTTTATATTTGGCCATATAATCAAATACAGCAAATACAGCACGAATGGTACTCCAAGTAAGAATGGTTGCTTACTCTGGAAACTTCCATGCTGATCTTACACCAGATCCTTCAAAATGAGTAAACAGTTTAATCATGTCATTATTTTCTCACTGCAACTTGCTGGGTTATCATGATTTAAGTACTTTAGATTTAAACTTAGCTGCTGAGGTGTAATAGGATGCTCAACCATGATTAGTAAGTAATAATGAAAATGCCATTTTTCAGTGAGCCCAATAAGAGCACATATATTAAAGAACATATCAAGCAGAAGAAATTTAAAAGGAGCAGATATATCAGACAAAATGAAACCTCTATCACCACAGTTTAGTATTCACACCCTGCTAAGATGTCAGTAGCTGGAAGGAGAAAGACAGTCATATTTGAGAGTGTGTGTGAGTAAGGTCATTCAGGTGAATAAGGTTTGATTCAAAATCTTCCAGATGACAAAGACGACTTTTGCACCCCCCAGAAATCACAACAGCTTTGTGGGAAATAATTAGGTGCTCGAGGAATAGCAGAGCTTGAGGAACTGATCCCAGTTTTATTTATATCGGTAATAAAATGTCCAACTCTTTTTTACTTGGTGGAATTATTCCTGTGTGACATTAATGGGGGCCAGCCCAAGAGTGACTATTACGTAAAAGAGTATAAATAAGCCAGGCTGTGAAGAATATGATAACACAGTAGAAAATTTCAGTAGATCCCTCAAATAATAAAGTTATAATCAATGTGTGCAGCAAAGGAAGTTTCCTCCAACCGCGCAGCTTGAAAATTTTTTTTTGAGAATTTCAACCCACGTTCTGGCTAGACAATCTTAATGATGAATGAAAAATTTTACTTTTATGCAGAAGAACATAGGAAGTTCAAAGAAAAAACAGAATAAAGGGACACATACTAAGTAACACAGGTTAGAAATAATCTCTGTGTAGCCCATCAGACCTAATGAGGCAAGGAAGAGCAGATTCAAAGAAAAAATTCTATGTTTTTTTCTTATATATGATGGGAACTTATAAGGAGAGTACTCTTACCTTGTGATGACTTTATTTATCAGAGTAAGAAACAACTGAACTGTTCATATTTTCACACATATGCAGACCAAAATTTGTGTGGGGATTGCTCTCACTCATGGGATTTTCACACCCAAGCTGGGTACCAAATCTCAATTATAACATGCCCGGAGGGAATTGAGTCCTTCTAGATGAAATTGAAAGGAGGCAGCTAAATGAGGTGTCCAAGCCACTCAGAAAACCATAAAGTTAGATGAAACAAAAGTGTGGGTAATGGAGGACAAAGTTTAGACATATAAGTAGATGATGTTATTACTTCCAGAAGATGAATCAGACCAAGATGCCTCCCTTCCTTTGAAATCTGTGTTTGCAAACAGTCTTTGGGAGCTAGATATCCAAACCACATTAACTGTGTAAGACCTGAACCTATAACCTTTTTTTCCCTCTCACATGCAGAATTCTCCAGCATTTACCCCTAAGTTTCCCCACTCTCTGTTACCTATTTCACAGGTTTCACAAAATATTCTGAGTTGGAAGGGACCCTCGGTGATCATCAAGTCCAACTTTAGGTGAATGGCCCATACAGGGATAAAACTCACAACCTTGGTGTTATTAGCACAAGGCTGTAACCAACTGAGCTAATTGGGGCTCCTCAACTATGTCCTCATTCTTAGTTAGGGGATATATAATACAGATGGGGTGTGCTTTGTTCAGAACCCTGCTTTGGAGGGGTACATTCCCAATTTTAATCTAACAATCTCAACTCCCAAGGTTTACATGGATTTTCACTTGAACTGGGGACTGAAGCAGATTGCTGGAGGGGAGAAACATCAATTCTTTAAAACTATTTGTCTAAATCTTAATGATGTTTTCTGACTGGAATTATACAAAAGTTGCTTTGTATTTTTGTTTCGTGATGCTGTTCAAGACTCAATGGATTTTCTTGGTTTAAGGTCATGAGGAGAGGTCACTATCTGATATTTTCTCATCTGTGCTACTGAAGAATTTATCTTGCATTTGTATAGATCCTTGTGGCCTTGATCCAGGGAACATTTGTGCATAAGGGAGTATTTAATGTTTAACCCACAAATATACAGAACCAATTTCTGTAATTCAGATTATTTCACCTCTCTACTTTTAAAGACTTTTATATTCTTTTACCAATTGCACCTTAAAATTACTTAAAAGTTTACATTTTAATGATTTCTCTTATCTATGGTCTTTTCTGCAGCATTCATCAGCTACTTAGAGCCTCATTTTTCCCCACAGTACACTTGTAAATTGTGGTGGAGTACTTATTATTCTGATTCTTTTTGTTATGAGCGTAGTCTCAAATGAGGGTGAGGAGGGAGCAGGTGACCTTCCCAAGGTCATATGCAGAGGTTTATATCCACCAGCAAGTAAAGCATCCAAAATTCCCAATTCACTGCTTTATCAAAACACTACCCCTCGATTCCTCAGAAAGTTCCTTCGCAATTTATTAAAACTGCTATCTTGAAGAAGACAATTTGTTTAACTCATAGCTCACTTTTTCACTCAAGGCTTTACTTATGTATGTTATATAGTAACAATAATGATAATAATAATGTATGCTGTGTAATGAACAAGCAATCTAAGAGATCTGATGCCAAGGCAGTGCAAGGGTTAAGGTAGTTCTTCAACAGCTCCACATAAGGAATCCGGTGTTTTTAAGGGTCCCAATTAGGATTAGAAGTTAACACATCATTAAGATGAATGGGGGATATAGTTTGCACCTTTACTGTTACTTCTATGCTGTGTGGCTTGTAGGCTCCTTCTGCTGTTCCTGGAGGAGAGGCTTAAAGCATACAAGAGTGCACCATTAATTTATGCAGGAGAGTCTCTTTGTCAAAGAAATTACTAGCGACTCTATTTTTAATGAATCTCTAGTTCTGCAGAAAACCTTTTGACAGTGTGAAGACCAAAACACCAAGGGATTCATGATATTTTTGTATGCACTCCTTTTCACTGTTAGGTTTCATGTCATACTAGAAATATTGCTCATAATACCTGTTTTATACACGTGCAGTTCTGTAAATGTGCACTCAGTGAGACCTTCCTACATGAGGAGGAAACCCAGATGTTTCCCTCATGGTCACATTTGCATTCAGTATTAAAATGAGTAAAGATCTAAAGCCCACCTAGAGGCAGAACCACAGTTTTGTTTTCAGAAATAAAACCTAGCGCAAGTGGGCTGATTCTTTTTCCTCTATGTCCTGCATTAAAAAAAAAAAAAAAAAAAAAAAAAAGTCATATTATGTACAGATAAGTGATTTTTCTTTGATGTAACACATGTTTTTCCAAGGATGTTGGTAGCAGTTAAGTTGGCTGGTTGATCCAAATGAAGCTGATGCAGGAAGGCAGAGAATGGTTTGATAATTTGCCAATATAAAATGATATAGTTGCAGGCACTCCTGGGGGCCAACACAATGTGTTTGCATGACATCTCACTGCCTCTGCTTTAGTTTGCTCCAAGCAATATAGGTTTGAGATAAAGTAGGTACAGAGAACTCCAGGAGAGTCATGATCACTCTAAGGACATAAAAAAGTTAAAAATACCCTGTAACTGCTTTAGCACCCGTATATACAAATCTGTGCACACACATGTAGGCATATTCTGGCCCACTCAGTCACAGCAGTTCAGTTTTACATGTTAACATTACTGAAGTGAAATAACTCGTGGAAATAGGGAAAACATTTTCTATATAAATATTTATACTTTCCCTGTTTTGACATCCTCCTAAAATTTTAATTGCCTTTTCAGTGGAATTACAGATGCTCACTTTAAATGCAGAGGTCTTTTAACTATCAATGCCCTCATATTTACAGAAACAGAACTGAGTCTGAAGTAACACATTACGCCAGAAACACCGTATTTAGGAGTCCACAGCATCCTTTTTTAATCAAAAGACAAAATTCCCGCAGACGCTGTAAACGTTGTAGCAGACTCAGAGACCAATGGGATACAAACTGCAATGATTAATGCTAACTGCTAGACAAGGTTGTGGAAGGGATTAGCAATTTTAGAGACCCAACTTTCAAAAAATGTCTGCTAAGAGATTGATTTTCAGAAGGGGAACAGCCTCATCTTCCTGTGAGTTTGACCCCTTTAAATTAGCTTTTCTTTTCTACCCCACGATGAACAATATTTAAATTACCAGTTACTTCTGGAAATTTTTCCAGAATTTAGCAATGCTTTTATGCATACAATATGTACTTTATTTTCTTTTCTGATTTCTTAAAAATCCATTTCTCTTGCTCCCTTTTTGAATATGTCACACTTTGAATCACAAACCTCTCCACAGATAAAATGTATAGACAATATTTTAATCCAGCTATAATTCCCAAGCATCTAAGAAAGACATTTTCAGTGTAATGGGCTTCGTGTCTACTATACACTTACATGAAAGTTCAGTAAGCACTGTACCAAACCACCAATTTTTCAAACCAGCTGCAGGGTTGATTTGTTTCTAAGTAACTTAAGTGCACATTTCTTGTTCAGGTGATAGAGCTGAAATGTTTTGTGATTTTTTTTCAATGAGGAATCATAGAATTACAGAATATGCTGAGTTGGAAGGGACCCACACTTAGCCCTCTGTAGGACATCGCCAGGAGTCACACCATGTGCCTGAGAGTGTTGTCCTGAAGGATTTAACAGCATACATGAAAGTGATTGGATTGTTTCTAAATCATCCTAAACGCATATTTAAGCAAAAAAGTTACATAATATTTTCGATCTAAGTCATTAAGAATTTCAGACCAACTGATTACTGCTGGTGTGCAAATTTATTGAAACCCAATTAAATAAATGTCAGATATAAGGATAAATCTGCTAGGGAAGACCTGTGCTTTATATCAGTTTGTACACATCCTGTGTTTGTTATGAAACCTGTTTGAACAAATAAGTGATAAAGGACTAAACGAGTCAATGAAAAAAAGTCCCCTAAGTACCAGGTTGTGAATTGGATGCTATTCCATCTCTCCGTGGGTAAACTGTTACTTGCTCTGCTGTAACGAAAATCACTCTTAAGTAAATACCATCTCTTTTAAAAGAACCAGTTTAATAAAGGCCTAGATTTTCTGTATATCAAGGAAATATATTTTAAAGCTGCTTTTATTGTTCCACAACAAAGGCAAAAGGCATTCAACTGTCTGGTATTTGCATACTTCTTTTTTTAAAATCTGGCAAAATACTGTATGAATGGAATAGGGAAATCCAAACTGATTATGTCCAAGCTCATGACTGTAAAATCCCTGCTCCCAAAGATATTTTAACTAGCTAGACTCCATTGATCTACAGCAAAGCTTTGTCAACTAAAGCTTTTTTCTTAAATTGATTCTCCATCTTGTCTTCTCATTCTTTCGACAGCACACAGCAGGAAGCTCTGGCTACATACAGAAAACAGGATCTTGCTGTAGGCATGGGTATAAAACAAAAAGACAGTGATTAAAGAAAAAAACAGACTGCTGTTAGTATTTGATCTTAAAATTATTGATCTTGTCGATCAGTTACAGACAGAGAGTGCCCATTTAAATCCGTAATAACTATTAATGCTACCACGAAATGCTGACCACTTGAAAAACAGAAGAAATCTATATGATAATGCAATGTGATGTTTATTTGGCTGTAGAGCTATTTGTAGTATGTGAGAGCAAGTACATCTCACTTGACAAAGATCCTACCTCTAAAATTTCTTTTAAAGTTAGTATCATATAAGAATATGAAGTACATAGAACAGACCTACATTTTAAAGACTTTTTTGTTAATTAAAACATTTTATTTTTTGACTGCTAAGAGCAATGTTAGTTTTTATCAGGCATATATTAATAACAACATTTTTTCTTATAACTCAAACATTGCATTAGGATACACTTCAAGACCCACTGAGCTAAGCCAGCATCATGCTATCTTTGTCCTGTATGTGAAATTGTGTTTATTCTGTCTCAGGAGTCTGAATTCCTATTGTAGTTGTACTGATAGTACCTCTAAACATATTTATGTGTAAGTATAATTGAATATTAGTTAAAAAGAAAAAAGAAAAAAACCAAACCTTATTTCCAGATTAACTGCAATTCAGTTCCTTGTCATATTAAAAGAAAAAACAGTTTTACCATTTGAGACTAAACAAAACACCAAAGATCTTGAATAAATCTCCATACATGCTTTAACCCAAAATTTTATGTCAATCACTAAAGGTTGTCACTTAAAAGTAAAATCAGTATTTTCAATGGCAACAGTTGTTACACACTAAGTCCCACAATGAACCAGCTTACAAGTATCTATCACAAATATTCATGTAACTTATAGTATTATTCCTTTTCTATCTCCATCAAGAGAGGAAGGCATCCACTAATAATTTGATAATGTCTCCGGGACAGGAAAAAGATAAAAATGTAGACAGCTGCATCTAGTCTGCAATTAGTAAAAATAAATAGGAGGGTTCATTTACATAACAGACAAGTAGGAATGTATTGTATTTTTCAGCTGCCCAAAGTGTTTTTGGAAAGCCTATGCCCATCTCTAATACACGTGTAAATTAAATTTTATGAAATGCATTTAAAATGTACTTCATTGATTTTTTAATTTATCATAAGCCTCTAATTCATATTTTGGTGCCAGTCTAGAGGGTCACATGATTTTGAAACCAATAGAGGCTCATATTGAAGGGTTTTTCTTTGTTTGAATTACTTTATTGGTTGAGTGGAAGGATTAAATATAAACTAAGAAGTCATTATGATGATGTAATAAAACACATAGTGGTTGTTACTTCACTTTGAAATCTGTTTTTTAAGCATATTTTTCTATTAGAAGACAATGAAATGTTATGAAGCATCTGAACTCTTTGAAATATTTGTTTGTGTTTCTTTTAATCTAGACAGCACTGAAGTAAAACACGAAACAAAACAAAAAACAGAAGTAAAGATTTCATACAGAAATTACTGTGAATTGCTCACATTTTCTTATTATAGGTACAATAAAACTCTCTCAATTTTTTATTGACAGTTGGATAGAAAATGCAATAACTTCCTAACCCTACTTTTTATCATTACATGTGAGACTTGATTCACATTGAAAAATAAAAACCTCAAGCATGCTTTTTCATGCTTTTATATTATGTATTAAGTGCTGAGTTTTCAATGTATGAGAAGACACATGTGAAACTCTAGAATAATTAAAAAATGGTTAAATAATATATCAATTCAAAAAAAAGAATAAGAGAATACACAAGAATAAAAGAATATTATGCCATGGAGCCTAAAAATGCTTGTTTTCCTGCAATGGGAAAACTTAATGTGAAACATTTTCCTCTTGCTTGCAAAGAGAGATATTTTTCCCTAATCAGGAACCTTTCAATGCTGGAACCCCTTCATAGCACTACAGACAAATATATGAAAATTTCTTTCACATTCTTGTCAGTTAAATTATTTATCAAGTGCTTTCTTTGTGCTTTTCTTTTAAAGCAGTAAGACTTTACCCTTCACTCCTGCAGTATTCTCCAAGCAACTGAAATAACTCTTCCTTTGAATTACTGGTTATTGGCATAGAAGTATTCCTCTGCTCTTCTCCAGGACTTTGAAGTGTGTCAGGAATTAGGGTCAGGGTTTGGCATAAAGGAGCTCTGCCTGGGTGGAAGGGAAGAACGCTGTCCCTCGTAAAAGTGAAAGAGTCTGCATGTCTGTATGCTGCTCCAGTCCTGGGGCTTCTTCCCTGCCACCCTATTCCCAGGAGAAAGTTGTTTGTGCAGAGTTGGGAGATATGAAGTTATCCCAAAAATGCCCAAAGGAAACCTGTGCCTCCCTCCTGGCTGCTCTGGAAGACACAGAGGGAAGCAAAGGCTTCCCTTTGGAGCCAGAGCTGCTTCTGGAGGGGAGGCTTGGAACTCAAACTGGGGAGTCAGGGTCTTGATGAAGCTTGTATTTTCCTACACAAGGAAAATTGTTCTTTTTTCTAGTATTGAGACCCTTATGCTTCCACTACTCTACGGAATTGTAGAGGTGCCTGAACACTGGTTATGGCTCCGTCTCCAGACAGACTGCATATCAAGGGCAGGAAATGCAGAATGTGAGCAGGGAGCAAAATCACCTCTCCCTCCCCATTTCCACCCAGACAAAATGCTGATTAGTTCCTGACTAATTTCACTGGCAAGAATACAAAACCAAATATTATGTCTTTCTCTGAAATTGTTGCATCCCACTCTATCCTTGTCTAACCATTTTAGCATGTGTTCATAAGCATGATATACTCCATTAGGCTGTCTTCATGAAAAAAAGGAAAACAACACATGGGATCATCCTCTTTGCAAGGACTCTACTTACATATATGTGTATGCGTATATGCTATGCTGATTTTCTCCTTTCACTTCAGCCTGCTTTACTAATTTTAAATATATTTAGTCCTTATTTCACAAGATGTAAAAATTTCAAGCCTTGCTTATTGCTGGGTATAAAAAGGTGATGCATATTTTAGATTTTCAGAAGTTTATCTTAATCAGAGTTTAAAGATGATTTTCAGATTAGCCAAGCCCGATTCTGATGTGACACAGATTTAGTTTTGGTCTCTGATGAGCAGGCATGTACTGTTATTTATCTTGTCAAGTCCTCTGTTGTTCATGCACATACCTGTGCATCTGGGACGGAGTGTGAGTAGCCTGGCACAGCATATAGCAGTAAAATTATTTAATACTTTGCAATATGATTGTAATGTAAAAAGAAATTTTCAGTAGTAAAAAGCAAGAGAGCTGTAAGTATAGGTTTCTAACTAAGCAGCTTTTTTTAATCCTTATTTATATATTCACATCAGGACCATGAAAAACTGAGGATTGTTTTGTACAGATACACTGAAGGAAATGTACAGTTTGAAAAGAATTAAGCAGGCCATGAGACTCCTCTCCTAGTTATGCAGGATTTTTGCAGGGGTCAAACTGCAGGAGCTGACTGCAGTCAGTGGGAAGCTTTGGGAACGAGGAAAGCCTGGGTGCTTACTTGGGTGCCAAGCAGTTCCCCAGCGAGGGGCAAGATGAACCTCTGTCCTGATGCCAGATACGAGAGAGGGTGTGAGAGTTTCAGGGCACTTGATCACTTTTCTGCCTCATTCACCAGCTTATAACCACTTATGGTCAGCAAAAGGCATTCAGCAGCAAACACAACAAACACACTATTCTCTTTTTGTCCATCATGTAGGAGACATTGGATGGGATTAGGCTTCCAGGAATATTCTGATCACATTTAATGTTCCCATTCCACCAGTCTGCTCTGAAATTTCCTTCACGTGAAAATGGAGGAGGGCTTTTTGGCTCTATAGCATCATTAACCTCCAAATTTTGGTTCTTAAAGTCATTGGTAAGTCCGCACTCACAAGTCTTATTATTCTGTGTTTGAAAGAGCGAGCCAGCCAGCCATAATTTGATCCCCAGATAAAATCCCGGAATGCTGCTAATTACTTCTATTGAAAATTAGTACAGCTGAGACACAGCCCACTGATCCAGAATCATGTCCTCTGCGACTACTGTCAGAAGTTGATTTCCATGACGAGCTCTCTTGGCTCTCCAGAAGATGCTGGCTGCCCTCTAGTGACAAAGAGATTTCTGCTGACACGCTGCCGTAGATGCAAACATGTTAATAAATACTGTCTTGTAGATCAATATGGAACAAGAGGTTTGGATCGAAGAAAGGCAAAGAATCTTAAGATTATTAGCAAGAGCACTGGGCTTGGAGGTATTAGAAAAGGAAGAATTCCAGGTTGAACAGACATGCAACCCTCAGTCACGGTAATTTTTGAAGGTAAATTATTGTTGGATCAGAAATTCCTGAATCTTTAGAATTTCTTGCATTTCTGTTATCAGCTGAACAACCTATGATTATTATAAAAAGACCAGAATAAGCGTTCTGCATTGCAGAAAGGTTCACTCTCTGCTAAAAATATCCATCTGACTTCCATGCACTCACTGACATGAAATATATTTTTTACAGTACTTCTTTGTGTATATGTGTGTGCATATGTGTGTGTCTGTAAGTGGTAACAGAGATATTTTCATAATTTGCTAAGTGAAATCACAGCTTGAATTTTAGGGACACTTATGGAATTCATTTTTGGAATAGCGAAGATGATATCAAATGCTAGAAACATTACCTGAAATCAAGACTGAAATCAAATATGTTGAGAATGAATAAAAACTATATCAAATGTTTACATCAGTGAGTTATCTCATGCTATGAGACAGCACATGCAATGTAATGCATTGATTCAGAACAAGTACATTATTAAAGAATATTCTACGTAAATATTCTGGAAACTAAAATCTCTTCTACATGAATCCCAGGGGGAAAAATTACCACATTTTTACATGATGATACATCTCAGAATAAGAGAGTTGGCGTTAAAACATACAGGTTTTCTCTTCTGTCTGCTCTCTGTGAGAATATAAGTGTATATTTCTGAAGTGCTGTGCATCTCATTTCATTGACAATTTCATTTCTATACTTTTTTACTTTTTAAATTTTAACTTCAGTTGTGGTCTTCTAGGATGGGAAACTCGAGTTCCTTAACTGATGTTCTAAACTCTCTTGTACTGAGGGAATACTGTCACATCACCTACCTTACCCTCACTTGTTGAACCTAAACATTTACCTTCTTCCCTGTTCAGCAATCGCGTCCTCTGTGCCATGATATTTGTTGCTGTTAATCTGCTATGAAAAGTGACATCATGGACATTTTAAATCTGCAATGTTTTTTATCCCAAATTTGCTCAAACCTGATACCAAGTCTGAAGACCAAATCTGCAATTCAGGTTGGCATCTCATATCACAAATGGGAAATCACATTGACTCTCACTCAGGAATAAGTGCTGTTTAGGAAAGCCATTAAGCACGTGCTTAATTCACATTGTAATGTCGTATTGCCAAAGAGTACAGCCTTTTATAACGGAGATAGTAATCTTTCTATTCAAATTAAATAACATGACATAGTGACTCTGCTGTCCTCAGGAAAACAGAGGAAAAACATTTCCTTGTTTACAAAAGCACTCACTATATGCTGAAGGGTTCCACTGACTTCAGTGGGATTTAGAAAATTGAAAATGTTTTCCAAATTATAGATGTTTCCTGAAGTAGGACTTGAGGGAAGATGAACAAAAACCCTTTCCCTCTCTCCTGGTGTATGTATATTTTTCCATACTTACATGGCAGTTTAAGTTTAACTTCAGATGTGTTATTACTGAAAAGTTTAAGTTCAGCACAAGAAAAAAAAATTGAGAATTGAGTATTTACATTTGGAAAAGTCATGATTTTGAATTGTTTGGGTTTGTACATGGGAAAAAATATTGNTGGGTTTGTACATAGGAAAAATATAGAATCATAGAATCATAGAATATCCTGAGTTGGAAGGGACTCACAAGGATCATAGAATCATAGTATATATCTTGGGTTGGAAGGAACCCATAAAGACATTGAGCTCAATTCCTGGCCCTGCACAGGAGAATCACACCATGTGCCTGGGAAAATTGTCCAAATTCTCCTTGAACTCTGGCAGGCTGGTGCTGTGACCACTTCCCTGGGGAGCCTTTTCCAGTGCCCAAGCACCCTCTGGATTAAGAACTTTTTTCTAATATCCAACTCAAACCTCCCCTGACACAGCTTCAAGTCATTCTTTGGGTCCTGTTGCTGGTCACCACAGACACGAGACCAGTGGTTTCTGCTGAGAAGAGATCAGTGCCCTTCCTAGTCTTCTCAAAGACTCACTGCCATGCCTTTATATCACTCTGGCAGTACAAGACAATGGCTAGAAAAAGGTCAGAGGATCACCGTACTGTGAGAAGGAGTATGGCAATAACACCACCCCATCCAGGACCCCCACATTCCCTGCTGTAATTCCAGACGTGATCAGTGGACATGTTGTTGTAGTGCCATTCTCTTGACCTCACTTGGTTCCCGTGCATAGTGAAAGCACATTATGAAATCTCAGAAATTGCTATGAAACAGCTCTTGATTTAGGTCTTTGTCAAGGGACTGTCACTTTGTACCACAACTAGAATTGTAACCCAGCTGATCTCGAGGTGCTACAGAGATATGGGTGTTTAATCATGATGATCAGCATTGAAAACACAACATTTTGAAATATTAGGTGTTTTGTGTATAGAGTGTCTTTCTAATGGAGTGTCTAAATTTCATTCTTTGTCTTGGACCTTGGTTTTACAGGGTTGTGTGGGATTTTTGTAATAAAGTAAATTTCCAGCAATTTCTTCTGATGTCATCCTCATCAGTTAGTAACACCTGGCTGGATGCGTAACATAACATCTCTTCCAACCAAGTAAACCCATCGATAGAACAAATTATCAGTGCAGCTGCCTTGAGATCTGTCCCAGACATTCTATTTTAAACTAATCCTGCCCTTTCAGATGTGTTCCAAAAAGTCTATGGACGGATCATATCTACTCCTGCACTGACCTTTTTATTTTAGCACTTCAGCAAGCAGGGAGACTTCTGCTTACATCACCATGAGCACTTATGTCTTGCTGCATGCTGGGAAGAATTTTGGAAGAATTACCACTGAAGAAACTGAAGATGAATCTTTGAAGAATGTATCACAAGAATGGTGTCAGTAGTAGAGAGGAGCTAATATTAAAAATTCCTGTGGAAGGAAAAACTAAGGATAGAAAAATTACAGCTTGGAGAAGGGCAAAGAAGATCAATGTGTTTATTATCAATAAATCAATCTGCTAATCCAGGTGGCATTCTGCATCTGGAGGATGTTGAGGGTAAAAGGAGGTGGGTGGGTTGATCTGTCTTTTTTAAATAAGAGGAAATTGATATCCTAATCAAATATCAGATGGGAGACGATGAGTAGAGAAGAGACTCTACATAATGTATGGTTCTAAATTAGTTTCCTAAAATACCCATGTTAATGATGAAGGAACTCATTCTAAATTAGTGTATATTGGCATCATTTAATATAACTGCCATAACTTAACTTGCACCAGCTGGAAAATCGGCTTAGCATATCCAAAGATAACACTAGGGTAGAATTACCCATTTTTCTCAGTGGTGCTTGTTCCATATGGGTAACAGTAAATTTATACAGGTTTTAAGTAAAATCAAGCTCATAGTGAGGATAGTTTGGAATGGCTATTGAAGTCTGATGAAGCTTTCCTTAGCCTGGACCACAAAAAGGGGTCTGCCTCTGCTTCTGTTCAAGAACAGGTTCCTCACTAGCAGGACAAACGAGCTGTTGCAGCTGAAGACCTCACATGAACATGGAGCAATGAATGCCTACTGCAGCACATCCTGGTGCTCCTATTGCTGTATTGGCTAAAGTATCCAACCCAGACACATCATATATATGCTTTTGAATCATTTGAGTTTAATAAGGCTCCTCAGGCAAAACAGTTTACAACATGGTTCTTACATTTTACAGAAAACACTTTGGAACATGCCTCAACAACAACCATTAAATACATGTCACATTCTTTGTGGTCTATATATAACTCGAACATTCTTATTAGTTCATTAAAACATAATGTTTATCAAAGATTGAAGTTTATGATTAATGTGGAACTCATTTGTAGTGGATTGAAATAGTATACACAATATTAAAAAAAAAATCAAAACCTTTAAGGAATCTTTATAGAAGATTCTCATTTTTTCATCATGAATATTCCCAGTCTCAGAAAGACAGATTGGCTTTGATGATATATGAAGTGTGAAGTAAGGATAGTGAAGTAAGGATGGGAGAAATGAACAGACTCCTTATTGGGTATATAGAGAAATAAATAAAATTATTTCTAGATACGGGAAATAATACAGGAAAATAGCAGACGTGAAGCATGTAATGCCTTCATTTTTCTGTTATTTTCAGATTAACTACTCATTCTTAAGGAAACCTGAATATTCTGAATATTCTGATATGACTGGAACTGTCCATGAGTGTATCAGTTAAATTTTCTGTGCATCAGAAAGTAGTTATTTATCGATGCACTGGGCAATTTAATGTTGTTTTCCAAACTGTTTAGCTTGATCCACATTTATTTAATTGTGTAAAATAAACTTCCTTATGACTAATACTTTTGGAGGGTCTCCCTTTTTGGCTGTCATCCTCCAAACATCTACCAGTATAGTATGCTCATGCAAGAATAAATTTTTAATTCAACAACGGATAAACCAGACAATTTTACATTGCAGGAAGAAGCAACAAAATCGCTTGTCAGATCTGTTTCCTGAAATGTACAATCTGTAGCATATTTGTAAAAATTTCCTAGTTATTTTATTGCAAAAATTATTATACAAGAACCTACAAGATATTTTAAAGAAAATAGTTCCAGTAGTTTAATTACTAAGTTCCACTTTTTATAACTTTCACATTTTGAAATAAATTGATCATAGATAATTTGGAGATCATCGGTGCTGAAAAATCATTCTTATTAAGGTTCAATTTGAAATACAATCAAAGTGCAAAAGGAAAACAAAAATAATCAGGTTGCTCATTTCCTTCATCTAGGCTAACTGCTAAGTAAGTGGAATGTTTGAATTGGATAGCTACAATATATATTTGTATTCAGTTATATGATGTGAATTGAAAGCTGAGTCTGGGAATTTTTTCCCTAAATGTGTAGAAATTTCATCAAGGTTCTTGCTTTGCCTTGTATAAAAATGGTTGCTTTTAACACATCTCAGCATTGATTGAAATAGATGAAGGTCTGGTTTCCACATCCTATAGTTCAGCTATTTAAAACTATTCTAAGTACCAGAATTCAATAATTTTATTTTTATTTCAAGGTGAAAGTATTAGGCATTGAAGATTTCAGATGGAAAACTACTACTTCTCACAGTAAGTGTATGACAGTCAGAATGTTAAACCTCACTATGGATTGTCTTTCACAGTCAGGGTGTACAAAATACCTACCTTGAGTTCTCACAAATCCACAAAGCAAAAATGATCCTTTCAGCCTGGATAGTCTTGATCAGATCAAGTACTCAAGCATTATCAAAAGTTGTATCTATTTGCTTTTCAGTGTCATCCCGATATTTCTTATCCTTTCCAAGTACTTGAAGATAGCAATTTATATTAATTTGGCCTCTTTTATTGGGCTGTTTGTGGTAGCACTTTTTATTAAATTGTGGGGGAAGAACAGGAGACAACTATCATAAATGGTCTCATTATAGTAGAAAATATTTTGCTTTTTATATGGGCTGGGTTTTGACCATAGTGATGGAGGGTCTGTATCACTTTGTTGTTACTAATGAACTGTATAATGTCCAAATCCTAATGTATGTGAAACATGTTGTTTTCACTTTATTAAGCCTAGTATTTTCTTATCTGTTCTTGAACTGTGGTTGCATTTGTCTAAACTTGCAATTTAAAAGTTGTGGCCTTGGGCCAAGTTCTCAGATACTAGCAATTGTTACTGACATCAGCGAAGTTATGACAATTTATACTGACTAAGGGTCTATTTTCTTAAAATTACTGGAAAGCACAATAATTAAAATTTAGACATGAAGGAATTAACTTATCTTTGGAATCATTTGCTGCTAGATGATATGGGCAAAACCAGATACAGAGTCCTGTCTTGTGTGCAGTCAGAATACAGAACACCAAAGGACGTTGCTGATGGCTTGAACAGATGAGAGATATTGCTGCTAATCGGGAACCTGAAGACTTAATTGGTTTGGCTGTAAACATTACAAACACGTTTGCATGCTTCCATTCACTTTGTGTGCTGTGTATTAGATAGATGGTATTCACACTGATAGCTGCAATTTAATTACAAGAAGTCTGTTCCTTATTCAATTTTAGTTGTGTCATCCCATAATGTCGGCTATGAAGCATTGCAAGTCTCAATGCAGCATGTATCCTGATGTCAGAGAGATAATGCCACGCGATGGCTCAATTTTGGTTGTAAGGGTTTTCATCCAGATTGGAATCAATGTTGTAAATGGTTATTAAATTCACACATTCTGGCTAACTGAAACAAAGTGAAAGATCTGAGGAAGCACATTATTTTTTATTGCGAAGAACAATTGCAATGAGTAGTCAAATTGCTCACCATTGGTGAATCCATTAATATGAACAAACATATCAAACCTCACAGACTGAGGACCCTGCCCACAGGCTGTCTTCTGAGGCTTAATGAATTCACAGAATGAACAAATTGATTTAGCCTTTCCAGTTACTCAATTTACTACAGCTGCCAAACAAGTGACTGGAGCAATACTCCAGGCTGCAGAGTGTAGGCTTGCTTCCTCCTCATCTGTTGCTAGGAATTGTCCACAGACTTTGCAAATGCCATTGCACTTTCTTTTTTATGCTTTTGTGGAATACTAAACTTTCCAACCAAGAGAGCCTACTTGAATGAGGACCACAATTAATCACTTTCCTCAGGGATCAGATAAGTATAAGGCATTTGGACATTGCCTTGTGAGGGTGGATTTGCCAAAAGATTTTAAAGAAAAACGGTGATGGGATGATGTAAAGGTCTGTGAGACAGGTTTAGGAATAAGTCTTGTCCAAATATTTAACTGGCTATATGGTTCATAAGACTTGCCACTATAAAGTATTTGGAAAGAGAGGAGGACTTAGGCACATTCATATGACTTTCCTTAGGGGAAACAATGCTCCTATCCATAATCTCAGAAGGAAAACATATATTCTAGGATGGGAAGCTTAATACAGCAGGTATTGGGGTGAATGTTATGGGCAAGAGGTAGATTAGAAACTGCCTACTTAGAGAAAATAAATCTGTAATGCAGCTGAGAGTTACAGGAAGCTGTAATTCTCTGGGACAAGATTATGAGTAGCATCAGCATCATGGGGTGGGAAGGTGCCATAAGCCTTTTGTCAGGTGAAATAAAACAAAGAGGGTCAGAACACTGAAGCCTATTTAGTCTGGCCTTGATTGTTCTGGATTAATATTCCTGCTGATTTGTACTGCTGATTTAATAGCTAAAAATGGGTATTTATTGAATAGTTGATTAGAAGACTGGTTTGAAACAAATGGTTCTTAATCCACGCTTCAGTTTGATAGATAGTCTCCTGTCCCTACAATATTACAGAAGGAAAAGAAAAAACAAATCTTAAACCCTGCATTTTTATAAATGTCCCCTCAAGGTCTCATGAGTATTTACTACTCTCCATTCACCTCTCCATAGTGGCATGTATGTAAGTGGTGCTTCTGACTTTCAGTATCATATTGAATTTACAAAAGAAATCTCAGTAAAATGCAGATTTATCATGCTGCGAGTTTTAGGAACCCTAATTTCAATGAAATGCTTTATAAAATGTGGATGCTAGATGAGCAAGATAAAACAACTAAGGAATCCTGCTATTTGGGAAATTACTTTTTTTATGTTAAATGGAGGAAAATGGTGAACTTAATAAAGTAAAAAGGAAGGGGACTATCAATGACTCCCTTCAAGGCAGCCTGCCAGACAGCCTTGGCCAGATTTCCACAGTACTACCTTCAGATTTTATTAAATTAAAATAAAACCTGTCATCTTGGCTTTCACTGGCACAGTCGAGTACACAGTTTTTTACTTAGTTCCAACATCAGCCTGGCACTCACAGCCAGCATTAATATTTCACTATATAATATACATAGTTCTGTGGCATTTTTTACATATCTGGCAAAGAGTAACTGAAAAATGTTCTGCTAAAAGTTAAAAGAGCAGTGTTACTAATTATTTGATCATGTCCACTCCTTTTCACTGCTCTCCCTCAGAGACCAAAGCATTTGAAAATGTAAATCAAAGAATCAAAGAAATCACAAATGGAAAATTCCCATTAGGTCATCTAATCCAATCCTCTAGTAGCACATAATTGTTCCTCATAATACATTTTCCACAGTTTTGTTCAGTTTGGTTCCAGATACTTGGGAGCACTGCTTGCCTACATGCTTTATGAAAGCTGGATGGGTAGAGTCAGACAGACCCAACACCTCCTCTGAGGTCACCTCTTGCCTCTCCTAATTTGTCCTGGCAGTCATAGCTGTGTAGGGACTCATACAGGGACTGGGAATTGCCAAAATGGAAAGCATAAGCTGCAGCTGCATGCTCTCCCTCTTCTTCCCACTGGGATTTTCCTTATGTGGAAGGCTGAAGTAATGCAAACCAGAGCTACTTCACAAGCTAATGGGAGCAGCTTTATCACCCAGCTCCTCTGCTGCTGTCAGAGACTTCAGCCATGAGCCTGGCCTAGAGGACTCCTGTCTGGGTCCTGAAGGATGAAGGCTCCTGCTGGATAGATTCCCCCATCCGTCACGGCGCTGTCTGACACGGATCTTAGCAGTGAGAAAGCCCAGCAGCTGTCAATGATTTATATTATCCCTTGCCTCTCCCTTCCAAGGCCTTGGACAGCCCCTGGTAGGAAAGGCTGCACCGGGGGAATGTGGCTGGCCTGGAGGAGCAGTAGCTCACAGAGTGCAGGAGTGAGTTAGAGCCTTTCCCATGGGAACATATGACACATTCCAATTTTATTCGAGTAATGCTAGACAGTATAAATTATTGGGCACTATCAAAGATCTGCAGAAAGTTCTTCCTCACATTTCAGGACATGCAGAAAAGTAGAGATATGCTGCTACCTGAAGGGCAGAGGGATCTACAGCCAAATTCATGAGCACATAAAGGAAGCATCTTCTTTGCCTTGGATGGATCAGGGAAACAGGAAGCTGAATAAACAGAGTAGCTTGAAAGCCTGGGCTGCTACTGTTATTGTTCTCAGCTTCTTCTGAACTTCTACCTGATTAATTGTTCTTGAGTGGCTGCTCATGAGACACCCATGATGTGCTTTAGCCTCCATGAAAAAAGTACTTAGTATAGTTTTTCTGGTCAGGAATTGCTTGCAGTGTTCCAAAGGTTTCTACCTATTGAACCAATATGTGTACCTCCACCAGCCACAACAGATATCTCTTTCATCCAAAATGATTTCTTACATTCTTTGAGACATAATTGTTCATATACTCAAAGTCAATTAACTCCTCTCTATAGTTTTATTAGGTTATAGAAGTCAGGTTATATAATATGAAAGTATTTTGAGTATATCTAGAGAAGCCCTTTTAGGGTCATTGCCTGACCCTGACCTATTCTGCAGTGTCCAGGAGGCTCATCACAGGATCAGCCTGAATGTTTCTGGAGAGACACAAGAGCATGCTTGGATACGCTTTTCTAACAGGTCTTAGAAACTTTGCTCATTCTTCTGCATTTGACATGAACTAGGTCTCACAGGCAGAAGAAAACAATATTTTAATTCATACTTACATGCTTTCAATTCCAAATGAAGGTTAATCAAATCCTGAGGATAACCCCCAATAGAATAAACATACCCTGTGTTTGTCTTTCAGTATCTTTTGTCTTTTGAGCACCTTTTTCCCTGCAAATCATGACTTCTAACATCACTGTATATTTTTGATCTTAGTTCTGACCTTGGAAAAAAAGACCTGTTATTTGGGCTAGTGACAGATAGCTTGGGAATTTCAAAGGACTAGTTCACAGTCCTAAGGACCTTGGCTACTGTCCCTGGAGATACACTATCCCAGCTGGTGTTTCATTCCTGTCTACAGCCTCTTTTAATACCATAAATTCAGAATAGTACCATACAAACAAACCAAGATACTTATTATTTTCCATCAAAATAGTATAACTATTATCCTTATTCTTTGCCTTTAGATATACATAGATGTACAGTGTATAAGTATAATCAGCATGCCACTAGTCAGAAATCAATGTACTTTTGAAATAATATTGGCCTTCTTTTAAATGTACACACGCTGCATCTGTCACAAAAGAGGTTGACTTACATATGCACTTGAAAATACTTGTGTTTTCATTGTGTGGTAGAGACCCTATTTATTTTATTTCAGATTCACTGCATAAACTAGACATGCAAGCGGATAACAGCATCTTCAGGGAGATTTTAAGATTCTCTACCTGTTGAGAGTTATTCAAACTGTTTATGGAAAGGTGGAAAAGAATTTTTTACCACTCAAATCTACGTATATATTTTCCTTAAATATATGTCCTGGACTTTATTTACAGATAGAATGTGAAATCTATATATGAAACTGTGAAATTTGTGAGCTATGTCCTATAAACAAACTTACACTGAGATGTCTTCCAACTACCTATAACAGCTGACACTTTCAGAATTTCCTAACTGTGGCTATGGTTTTGGTCAGAGCTCATTTTACTGTTCCTGCAGGGAAAACAGAATTCACAAAATGTAGCCAGAACAAATTCTCCCTCATGCAAGGAATTCACCTCAAGGATGGGAAACCTGGCTGTGAGCATTTTATGATCCAACTTTTCCTCAATCCACTGTCTTGTACTTTAGAATTCCTATTGACTTCGGTAATAAATACTAGTTTTATTTTAGAAGCAGGACTTTGAACTATAAGAATACAAAATACAGTTCACTCCATGCTAAGTTTATTTAAAAAAAAGTATTCGCATGAAAGCTTTTTCAAAATACTAAGCTAAATGATGAGTAGTGGTGCCAAAACAGGTTGAAAAATCCTTCAATCATCTTGTATCTTTCCCAGCAGTTTTCAAGTCATACTTGAATGTCTTGCCTCTCAGCACAATGCATATACCATGCATTTTTTTCTGTGAACAACACAATTAGTGACTGCATCTTAACAAGAAATATTCAGCAAATCTCATTTATGATAGGCATTTCCAGAGAAAACTAATTTCCACAGCATTTTAGATTGCCATGTGAGAGACAAGACATCCCAGTATTTTCTAAGGAAACAAAATTCTTTCATCTTCTGTCAATTGTTTTAAAAACAGTCATATGAGTCAGTGTATCACATTATTTTTGTGGTTGCTTTGTTTTTTTTAAAGAAGTGTGTCTTGAACTTCTGGTCCTTCCACACATGGCTCTTGCTTTCTTGTTCAACTTAATAGACCTCAGACACAGTGCTCGTGTTCTGGGATATAATGTTTGAAGGATGTTTGCTCAGATTTATGCTATAGAATGAATTCTAGAGAAAAAATTTGTTTCTTTGAGGTTGCTGACTGAACAAGTCCAGCAGAAAAAAAGTTAAGCTCTGTGGTGACAGAAAAGATATCCCCAGATTGAAAGAATTAGAATTTCTTTCTGAATTTGGAGCTAAATCAAATAAAATTGAAGAAAAACACAAACAGGTTAAGATGTTTACTTATTCTGTGTTAATAAATAAGCTTCTCCAGGATTAAGTCTCTTCTGTCTAGATTATATCTTCTTGCTAATAAATTCTCAGTGAAGCCAAATGTAACACAAATAAAGTCTTGTTTATTCAGTTTTTAAAAGGCAAAAGGTAGCATAGTCTGAGTAACTTTTTGGCTTTATTTTTAAAACAATCCATTTCTAACAGCAAAAAGAATACATAGCTAATATCCAAAAATGTTTTGAGTTTAGATGTTCTTTCATTTAATTTCTTTATTTACCATGTTCAGAAGAATGGATTCGGCCTCGACTGTAGAAACATTATTATAAATATACAAACCCATAAGGGGCTGGAATAGGAATGAGAATGTACTGTTGTTTCGTGGCACTTTATGCACCATTTGATCATTTTCATTTAAAATTCGGATAGAAACTGGCATACTACAGGTTGCCTGCATCATCAGAACCAATTACAAAGTTTGGCTGAGTTTTCAGTGCCTGCAAGGATGGAACTCATTTGTCTCATGGTTCCCTGCTAACTTTAGCATATTTACGTAAGAATGTAAAACTCCATCTGTGCAGTGTTATGGTTTATACTGCTTTATATTTCTCATTTTTCTCTGCATTTATAAGTGAACATTAAATTCTAAGGCCTGATCCTATGAAATCCACTCGTGTCAATGTGGTGACTGCACTGATTTGATTCCCTAAGCCAGGATGCTTACTGAATCGTACTATTGCTTTAGAATGTGCCTATTGCCTCTCTCTGGGATGACCTGAAAGAATGGCTGCCAGAGAAAAAGAGGCAATTTTCCAGTTTTCTTCTTGCAAATGAGTGTCTTTTTCTTTAGGTAAGCAGAAAATGTAAAATAACACCAATTTTTCTTCTAATTTACTAGTCAATCTTGTTCAGTTTGGGGAACATTCATTTAGTACATACCATTTAAGACAAAGCAAATCTGTTTGTCGTGCTCCCTTCACACTGTTACATTTTTATTGATTGCATAGTGACAATTAAATTATTGTGCTTTAAGCCACAGTAGGCACATCTATTTCCCCCTCTCCTCCTTCCTCTGCTCCTGCCTTGCTCTCCCTCTCTCCCCCCAACCCCTATTTTTCCCCCCTCCTTTTTCAATACTCTTCTTTGATTACTGCCAGATATAGGCATTAGGCTGTTCTAAACCCCTGAATTTCCTGGCCTGATTGAATGCTTGGCTGTTCCCTGAAGAAAGACATTTGAAGAGGCTGCAGTATTTTTCTGAACTTCAAAAATGCCAGTAAACCTTGATCATTTCACCTGTCCAGGAGTAGAGTTAGAGGGCATAAAATGTCTTTAATTTATACAGAAGTTGTCCTCACAGCCTATAAACAATACCTTAATCAACATGTGAGTGTGTGTGTAGGCACATGTAACTGCTCAAGGGCATAATGCAAATCTTGGTGAAGTCAATGGGAGCCTTTCAGCTGAATTTCGTGGACTTTGATGTATCAGATTTACTGACTAAATAGCTGCAGTTGAAAAGTCATCCCTAATGTCTGCAGGTACTGTATTATTTAATGGGGAGCTATACAGAAACAATGAATTAAACTACTGCCAAGTGAGTATGTGAATATATAAAGCACAAGATTTTATTGTTTGAGAGATGTACTTTTGAGTGTGATTTTAAGATAAAAATGTGAACAGTAAGTTAAGGAAAAACTTAAGAACAGCCTTCGAATTTCTCTTCCCATTGCCTCTATTGCTTTCTGCCCTTTCAGTTTTCCTCAGCTCCCGAGCAGAGGCAGTGTGACTGTCCCTTTGCTCTGAGACTCTGGTTCCACACAGGCTGCCATTGCTGCCCCTGTTTGATGGACAAACTCGGCATTTCACTTTTCAGGGCTATCAGTCCAGCCACTGATTATAAGCACACAGTTTAAGATATCTTTCCTTTCTGTAGTCATAAAAAATGCACAGAATTGTTCTTTAAAGTCAGAGACCCTTTCAAATTCATAACATTGAAGCTGTTTAAACCACTTTTGAGTCATGAGTTTGAATTCAAATGTTTCCAAGCCAACTCAGACACATCATTGCAATAAACCTTTGACCACCTTTCAGGGAGTGTTAATAAAATTAGAGTATCATCATTTTACATTCCCAACTCTCTAAAGAAAGATCACAAAGATAATACTATGGTTTAGGGTTTTTTTTCCCCTGAGAATAAATATAAGGCAATGAAAAAGTACCATGTAAAATAATCCTCAAGCCATTCAAATAATCCATTAAGTTCTTACAGAGGTTGCTAGAGAAAGGATATAAATGAATCATCAAAATCCCCCAAAAACTATCAAATATTCCTTTGTTTATTGCCAAGTAAAATCTTTCAGATAAATATGCTGTTTCCATTTTGACTTTGAACCAAAAAAAAGGGACATTTTGTTATACTTCCTGTGAGGTGTCAGGGTTGTCAGGGTTAACTTCTACCACTTCAGAAGGAAATAAACTCTTGGCATAAATAAATCACCAGATACTGTGACTTGTAGATATTTAATGAACAAAGTACAGTAGTTTTTAAAAAAAAAAAAAACTGTCCTTTTTCAACGGCATCTTTTCATTCTCCTTGCACAATAAAGGCAAAGACTGCTAACCCTATTTTCTGCTATGAGACAAGATCATTGCTGTGACAAAATGCTAAAATGCACTTGTTGTAACTACACATAAAAGATTTGTCACTGAGCCTGAATGGACCATAAGAACCCTACTGTCATGATCTTAAGTTCATTTTTCTCTTATGGAAATGAAAGATAATTATACCTAAAGAGAAATCTGTCCTGGGAGCTTAATTTCTGTTAGAATTTCACAGAGGCAGCAACTCATAAGTACCTCGGGTTAAGTGCTTTGGTATCCTAGATAGAACTATAAACTTTCAGATCTGCAGAATTATGCTATTATCATATCAGTCACACAACCTAATATAAAACCCCTGCAAATAAACACCAATGCCAATTAAGGAATGGAAGAAAGAGCCAAGCACTCTGCCTTTTCTTTCAGTGAGAAATAAAGTGTGTGATTATTGTCCTACTAACTATGGTTTAGAGGCAGCAGAGGACATTTGGTTCCTGGTGGGAAAAAATATAACATGACAGCTACTATTTTTAGCTCTGTTTGAGAATATTAATTGAAATCTAAAGTAGCAATAGGACCCCTAGGCTTTTAAAGACTAAGACCAATATAAGATGCAGCGTGAAAGTATAAATGCTAGACCTGGGATAACAGGTAAGGAGGGAAAGTGACAATGTATAATTACTATTCCCAAGAGGAAAAGAAAACACACTTGTATTAGTCTGTAGTTCTGCAATGAAGACTAGGAACAGGGCTGAAGAAACAAAAATGAAAATGAATCTTTGTTATTTATTATCTGCATATGTCTCTGGATTCACAGAAATCAGAACAGAGTGCTGTTATTTAGAAATCCCAAGTTATTTCTGGTTCTAGCACAACTGGTTTGACATACAAACTTCATTAAACAACCTGGTTAAAAAACCCCAAACAAAAAGAAACCTAAATGCAGAAAATCATTTGGATACTGAGAAAATAGGTACCTGACCATGAACTAGAATAAAATCAAACCCTTCCAGATAGACACATCAGTAATATGCAGGGGAAGAGACATCCATCAGGTGAGGAAAAAACAAAACCAGCAGGCCTCAAGGTGTATCTGGGAGCAGCTGACAGAGGGGAGCTGCGAAACAAAGGTCCTACATACCTAGTCTCCCCTCTTTTTAGTTCTTAATAACACCCCACTAAAATATCATTGATCTTAGCTGTCACTGTTTAAATTGGTCAGTCTTTAGAAAGACTGCAAAATGAATTGGACCAGAAAGATAGAAGAAAATAAGCCCTGATGGATAGCATTTATCTGGGAAGACTGCTTCCTGGTAGTCTGGATTTCCATTTTTGAGTACATCATTTTATACATCAAAATATCAATTATCTTGTGTCTTGCAATTTCTTAGCTGGTATTTCATTCAGCACTTAGGTTTTGTAGAACCTTTGCACCATGAGTTTTTTAATGCCAAGAGCCTCCTCTCTGCCTCTGGCAATTAACATCGACTTTCACCAGGGACAGGCTTGGGACTGGAAGCCTTGTTTCCAAATGAGGATACAGGAAAATTATTAGTTGCAGACATTTAAGACTCACGTTAAGTTCCACTGATACCAGGTTGAGCTCAGGGGAACTTAAAAAATTTTTAACTTAACCATAATCTTCCACAAAATGCTGAACATCAAATCTCTCTAGTTTTCATCAGCAATTCATAACATAGCAGCTGAACTTAGACAGCATTTTAAACTAGCTGTTCTAAGTCACGTTGCCAAACTTTATGGTCATTTTTCATTAAAGCCAACAAGAGCTTTTTATATATATGTATATTTATTTATATATGTATATGCATGTGTAAAAATGTAAATCAAACAATACAATGTCTAGTATTGTAACAAAGAGGCAGAAACCTTAATTTAAGAGTATTTTTCTCAAAAACAGCTGACTATCTTAAGATATTTAATGCTAAGCTTTCCCGGGGACACTTAGACTTTCCAGTCAAGTGAAATCTGAAGTGAATTTTGGGTTCCCGATAGATTGGTCCACTGAGAAAAATTACTCAACTGTCATGTATGGATTACCAGTTTCTGAACTTCATTGGCATTTTCAGCTTAAGACATTTAGGATTACCAATATTTTACTGAATTATCAAAGTGGGATGTTTATAAAGCATGTACATGACTGTTTTTAATATTGTCACTTCGTTTTGGTGTTGCCTTGCAAAACCTCTGTATTATGTGAGTTTATAGTGTTGCCCAGAAATTTCCTAGTGCAAAACAATCACTGCAAATGGTAGGTATCTTGTTTATAAAGTTTTTTTTTACAGACAAAATAAAGGTGAAAATAGTGAGGATAATTTTTAGTTCTACAGATTATATCAGACTATTTTATGCCAGTGGCTTTGCTACATAGTAGTGCATAGGATTGGGAATAAAACCATGAGTCAAATCTGGTTTATTTCACCACACAGTTTCCTGTTCTTAAATAAAAATCTCTTCTTTTTCTTTAAAATTTAACTGTACTGCATACTGTTTTTGCAAGGAGACAAAGAACAACACATTTGTTGCTTTGTGCTAGTCTCTTATTTCTTTTAACTCATGATGATGGATGTTAGCACTAAACTCAGACATCAGGTTATCTGACTTGGTAAGTATGTAAGTATAAAAATATTTACCCATACAGATGCATCAAATATTTCAAAGTGCATAAAGACAAATATAATAAAAATTGTAACAGTATTATATAGTAAATACATGCTATTTTTATTGCATGTATACCTTTCTGTTATTTCAGAAGTCATATTCTTGAAAAAGACATTGAATTACATAATACAACAGTAGAATTTTCTGAATTAATGTATTTTAAAATATTATAATGGGAGCTAGGTGAAAGCAGCCATAATAATTGGGACCGCTCATATGCTAGTTTCTAGTGGTTTGCAGGGATTATTATTGGTATTATCCAGGAGTGGGCCTAATTATGCTAGTCAGTATTCATATAAATAATAAGAGACAGTCCTTATCCTGAGAGGCACACAGTCAACACATAGGTTAGAAGGAAAAACAAGTAACAGAGGTAGGAAATTATTTTCCTAAGGGGATTGAAAACAGGAAAGGGAGAAATTCCAAGGTTAACAGGCAGTAGCCTGTTCACAATGTATCATATCCTGCCCTTCGAGCAATAATTTCTCTTTTAATAATTTGGGTTTTCTTCATAAGCTTTTTAGCATGTCTGCCAGTGCAGATAGCATTCATGGGCAGAAGCAAGCATGGAGCCGGAAGTTATGCACATGACAAGCTGGCTAAAGAACAGAAATTTTAATTAACTCAAAATTTTAAGGGTTTTGCAGAGATACAAAACCAATGTAAAATATTCAAAAAGTACACTGAAATTACCAGAAAACTTTCAGAGTGCTTAAGAAAATTATGCATAGCTAAAGGATGAGACCGATCGGGTGAATACAAGGTTCAGAGCTGGCTACCCACCTGATTGTCTACTAGGCTGTGGCCTTTGTCTGAGAGCATGAATATTTGTTGTGAGTAAAACAAGTGCTGTAGGAGAGAATAAAAGTGATTTTTACTGTCAGACTTTGGTCCTTGTTCTAAACCAGGCAGAGCAAAATCTGGAACGTAATTGTCCCATGGTTTACTAAATATTCTGTGTTTCTATGGTATTTTAACTATAACTTCCATTCTTCACCCAAAGAAAACACCACCATAATGAAGTATGATTATGAAAACATCAGGATAATCTCTATTTTTCTGTTCAGAAACCCCTGGTTTTAAGTCACCCCTTCTCAATGCATCTCTATGGATGTTTATTTTCAGATGTTTGGAGGTTTTTCTAGATCTCCCTGACATCAACCCACTGTTGGTTTGACTGGCACAAGATTTTTTCCTCTTATCCCTTCTTCTGGGTGTGTTCTTATATTAAAGACAAATAAAATAAAGTATTTTTGGTGGCTTTATGCTACAATGAGTCTCCCTTCCCCCAGTTTGTGCAAGTTAGTTTTAAAAGGAGATTGGAAAAAAATCTAGTGTGTAATCAGAAAGGTGGTGCTTATGGTAAAAGAGTGCAGAAAAATGAACAGATTCTCAAAGCAGTGGCAGAGACAGAGTAGATCCCACTTCAAACAAGGGTGAAAAGTTCAAGCATTTCCTGAAATGATGCAAAGAAAATGTGCTTCAAATGAATGAGAATTTTCTTATCCATTTGCACACTGGTTGGGTAACAACACTATTGTTGACGTGAAAGAAAGGTCACATCTCTCCCTCCTCACACTGGGGGTCATGAGAACGATTTTGTAAGTGCCAGTCACTGGCTGTTCTAAAGGCTCATTTCTCTGCGAGCTCTGCTAATATAGGTTCAGAGCAATATGCAGTTAGCTACAGAAGTTTACATGCTCCATGGGCTTTGTGCATGGTTATAAAGAGGAAAACTTTAGACTAGATACAAAATATGCTAGAAAATATTTTCAGTTCGAAAGCCAATTTTATGAAGTTTTTTTTTTTTTTTTTGCCCTGACTTTAATGATCTCCTTATCAAGAATTTTAATTGTGTTAGGAAAAGCGTATAAAAAAGAACTATAAAGCCTTTATTTACAAAATTGCAAGTATTAGCAAGATATAAGCAATAAAAGGTAGGTTAATAAATGAATATTTATGTTAGTTTTAATTAGATTCTCTTCTTTAATCAAGCATAGGAAATAGTTGTTTTTTAGTTTTAACATTTTTGTTGGCAACATAAAAGAGTGAAATTCGTGAAATATTTTAACATAAAACAAGTCACTAAGAAGTTCAACAAAGTCAGGCATAAGAGCCCTTTAGATTATTCAGGCAACTGTTTATTCTTTCCTCAGGAATAGCATAATAACCATGTACCTTTGCATTGCAGATTCTTACCCAGAAAGGGAGTAAAAATAGAGTCAAATACTGCATGAAGTGACTTATATCATTTAAAAGATTCAAAGAAAACCAAAATCTGGCAGGTTCAAATACCTTTATTGCCACAGTCACACGATGCCTTCATTTTTAAATCATTCTCAGTATCACAAACCTCCAAATACTGTGACTTTTGTTGGGGTTAAATGACTGTACAATTACTTGGGAACATACCTAAGCTTATCTGGACAATCAAAAACTCTCACATTTCCAAATGGAAATATCAAATTACAAGGACAGCCACACAGGATACTGCTCACATGAGAACCAGGAAATTGATGAAGTTAAAATAAAGGCACAAAGGAGAAACAATCCAACTCTCCTTGCTTTGGTTTTGTTTGTTTGTTTATCTGCTTCTGGGATTGGTGAGGGCCTAGGACAAGCATTCTCATTTGGTCTTCTATTAATCCAGGTATTTTACCTACCTTACTAAATGATTTTACTAAAATCTTAGGGCTTCTATTAAAAAAGTAAAGATGAGCAAAGAATTTTTTTAAAATATTTCATTATAGATTTATAGCTTTATCATACTTTTGCAGATTTTATAATAATTTTAATGACTATCAGTTTAACTGCTGTCTAATACGTTTTCTTTTTATCTGTGTTTGTTTCTGCACTTTCTTACTGCATTTAGTGTTCAAAAGGAAAGGTGATGTAATGCAACATTATGCTCTAAGTGAAACACAGTGAACATCAAAGCTGCTGTAGCCATTTTCTATAACTGCATACTTGCTATGATTTAAAAAATGACAACAATTTGGTCTGAATTGCTTCCCATTGCTTTGCAAAACAAATATTTTGTAAAGATAGACGGATTTGAAATAACCAGAGAAACTTTCTGAACATGGATATTTTAATGATTAGAAAAATCCTTTATTCTTCCTTTGCTTTTTCTACTAAATATGTTTTGAGAGCTCTGTAGTACTCAAATACCATAAGCAGGCAGTTAACACAGGCAGACATCCGAAAAACTGAGACTGGTTGACTTTTACTGGCTCCATAGCTTTGATAAAGGCAGAATAAGTCCACAAAAGCTATATTTGAACACAGAAATCCATAAAAATATTGAATTATCTTATTAATAGGAAAAAAATACATGGAGACAATTCCTTTTCCATTTTTTTTTTTTTGCCATGAAATCTTATTCCATAGTTTCACTATTAAATGTCTGTTTTAATTGACATGATCACTGAAATTTGAAGAGTACCCAAATAGTCAGGAAACTTCCAGGTGTTTCAAGCATCAGACTTAAATAGCTTTCATTCTTTATCAGTAACCAAGTGCAAAATTCTGTCATCATCTACTCATACAATTTTAGACACTTAGTTATTTGACCTGATACGTGTACGTATGCACCACTTTTGTTATTCCATAAGCTCACATCTTAGAAACATTTAGAAAAAGTTGATCATTAACTAATGCCATCTGCAACATCCCAGAAGCAATGCATGAAATTCTACCTGACAACTCCCTTCCTCATCTCTCCCTGGACCTTCTGTCAAGACAATAAACCAAAGATAAGATGGCACAGAACGGGTTTTATCTAGCCACAGACTTTGCCAGTCTCAAGCTTGCCTAATAGGCAAAATGTTATATTCTAAACCAAGCCGTTTGAGGTTATAATTATTTAGAAGACACTAGATGGTATCACAGTTGCTGGAAATAGCACACCATTTTGGGATAAAATCTGGGTTTAAATGAGTATCTGCGCTACACATCTGTCACCATTATGTTGCAAAGGCTCTATGTAGCAGTTTATTTCAGTGGTTGACAGAACTGAGACACGCTATAGGAGTTATCTTTTAAAATATTAATACTGGAGAAGACTGTGTGCTTTGCTCTACAGATGTACAAGAGGGAGGGGAGGAATGTCTCTCTATTCTCCAGTCTATCTGAACAGTTAGCAGAAAGCAAAGAGTACAGAGCACTCATTTCTGGAGCATTTAGTGTTTATACTCTCTCAGTGGCTTGTAATGGGTCAGCATAATTAGATAAGTCAATGTGCAATAAAGGACATTAAAAACCACAGCGCTTGCCACCCCAGCACACAGGGTCCTTTGGGTAATTTAATTCCTGGGATTTTTCCAGATCAAAAGGTAGAGAATTCATTCTCTGAAAGGGAATCTTAATGGGACAGCTTCCTTGTTAGCTCTCCTCCTTGGTAAATCCATACTTGTGATACAAGAGTGTTCTTAAAATGGATTATCAAGGGACTTAAAAAGTGATCCACTCAGGTAAATGATGGTGATACTTTTGCTATCATTTTGAAGGGCATATGAAAATCTCTTGTGGGCTTGAGAAAAGCTCAGCTTGTGAAATATGCAAGAGGGTTAAATATTTGGACTGTCTCTGTATGTCTCTCTACATGCAAAGTGAGCAGTTTTCTGCTTGGACCCATCAATACTGAAACTTTACCAGTTTCTTCAGCAATCTTTGAGCCTAGTCCCAGTGGACAGCTGAAGGGCAAGCCTGCAGAAAACTTCATCTGATGCATCTTTAGAAAATACATTTTTAAAAAGTGTTTCTGATTTGAGATTTCATTTGTGGTGAATGGACAAAATGGACCTGTACTAATGTCTATTCCCACAAAGGAAAATATAACTCTCCTAATATCAGTTTACAGTCTACTTCTTTCCAAGAAAACTTAGGGGTCTTTGTCTCCACCAGGAGCTGTCTAATTATGTAAAGGAAAAGTGATTAACTGATTATGATGAATAAATTAATCTCTGAGGACTTGTGTGTATTCAGACATTTCTAATTAGTATGGTTTTCATGAAGAAATTCAAGGCAGTCCTCTGTTCCTATTAGTAATGATTAACAGAACAATAAGTAATTTTTGGCAGCTCCCTGCAAAATTATTAGAATTAACATGGGATTAAGGATTTGTGAAAAATTTGTCACTGATTAATGATGTGAGACTGACAAGTACCACAGACCGCCCTGGAAAAACACCCATATCTAATGATTTCAGCAAGCAACAATGGAGCAGGGATTTCCTATCACCTGTGCCATAAATGTTGATTCCCTTTTCAAGTTCCCTACTCCTCAGTTTTCCTAATGAGGATCACTGGTTATTGCATGCAAGAGCAGTATGATTCTGTTCCTGCATCTCAGGACATTTCTCAATACTTTTCCAAGTTCATTTTATAAATGCAGTATCTACCAAATATTTTTGAAGTTCCTTGTTTCTTTTTTCTTTCAACTGTGCTTTATTAGATTTGCCAAAATTGTGCCTTCATTGATGACTGATCTTTATAAAGAGCCTTAAAAAAAAAAAAAAAAAAATCAGTGTTTAACAACAGTAATTTGAATTTTGACTACTTGATCATGGAGACAGGTCTGAGCGGATTAGTTAAAGTGGCTGTGAAACAAACAGACATAATTCCAGGATGATCAAAAATGCTATTTCAACCAAACAAGTACATGCCTCTGCCCAAAGCACTCATTCATGGTGTTCTGTAAGCATTCATAACATCAGTGAAGAAACATGAACTTAAACTAAAACAGGCATAAAGAATAACTAATAGCTTCCTTGGGGAGAAAGAGAACCCACGAGAGGAGATTGATGGAATGTCTATCCAGGAAAATGAAGTATGGTGGAGACAGTCTCTGTCTACCTTTATCCAGGCAATATTTTTACACATCATGATGCAGTTCCCTCTAAGGGTAATAACTTGGATCTAAAAGGTACTAGAACATGAGATATTCTCCAAAGTAGGCAGCCAGCCTCTGAAAAGGCTGCATTAACCCACAGACAGCACTGTGTGGCTACACTGGTTCCAGTTTGGGGGCAGCTGCAAACTGTTCCTGGTCAGGGGGTCTGCAGGACTCTGCAAGCAATACAGTGGCCTGGGGCATCATCCCTGGCTTTGGAAAAGGAATGGGAAATCAACAGTGTTGTTGCTCTGAATGAGGATACTGGAAAGGTAGAGAGTAGGAAAGGAGCTACTTTGGCTAAATGACATCAGCAACGTAGAAACAGGGAGGCCTATGACCTTCTCCTTTTGGTTCTGTTTTGTACTAGGAGTAGTAAAGGACATATCCGAATTCCAGAAGGAAGGTTATCGATTTACAGATGGGATTCGGTCACATTAACACCTGAAATGACAGGTTGTGTGGGATAATCTGGGATTTCTCTTTTAAGTCCTTTACTGCCCACTGTGTTAATAGAAGAAGTGTTAATAGAATCTATTAACCACTCTGTTAATAGAAGTTAACTATATACAAAAATGTACGATATGTGCCTTACTAAAACCAAAAAATAGGTCAAAATCTACAGGATATGGTAACCTTTTTCTTGGTCCCACGTGTTGAATAATATGAACATGTTGAATGGATATATGTGTTTCCAAATAGGAAAAAATGTTGGTTTATAAGGAAAGGTTTTCATTTTTTGTCACCCGTTCTCATGGCATTAAGTCGACAATTCATGGCAAGGATATATTTACAAAATGTTGTCAACCAATCTGAAACATATCTGAGGGTCAAAAACTCTAAATTAAGGAGAAAGTTAAAAACAAAATACTAATCAAGTATTAGTTTTGCCATGCTCAATTTCCGTAAAACTTTTGGTTAACTCTAGTTTAGAGAATCCATCATCAAATCTTGGGTGACATCCAGAATTACAGCAAAATTCATCGCTATGCACAATATGCGATCTGTGTTCTCATTGTCTGTCTCTTTCTGTCTCATTTTGCCCAGATGAAAAATGAGCAAATTGTGTCTATATATTTATTTATTTTAATAAACAATGGGGAGACAGTTGTGAATACCTGGTTTTCTTTATATGTAACTTTCTGCTCGCTTCCCACCTACACATATGAAAGCTTTTCCAGGAGGCTGAACGCAATGCATTGGAAGACATTGTTGTCAAAGCAAAAAACCACACAGAAATGCTAGCAAGTGAAAAAGTGCACCCACTAAAAGTTACATCTCCTTCCCCCCTGCTCCCAGAATCAGCAGGACTGCAGCTAATGCCTCTGTTTCCTCAATAATAGCTATTTTCACTGTAATCAACAATGATGTCACAAACCAGGAATTATGACTTCAAGTGAAGAAATAAACTACGGGAATATCTGGACGCTTCAAAATCAAAGACCTTTTTCTCATGCAAATGTCTTCGTTTATGAAGAAGAAAACATCTGATGCAAATGGATTTGTTTCTAAAGAGATTATTTTTCAAAGATTTCTGTGAGGAAAGAGCTTCTTTACAAACCCTACTGGGCTATTACAGCTCTGCAGGAGTGGGTGGCATTGTTTCAATATCTGTTGCTGTAAATCCACAGTCCAGTCAGAAATTTGACTTGCACAAATGATTGGTGCTGAATAAGTGGTCAACATAGAGGGCCTCTCTATTTGGCTATGAAATGTTTTTGTTCAGAGCCTTTCATTTCGGCAATTTATTATTTTCCAGAATAAACTATTCTTTCTGTTGAAATTGCTCATACATATTCTTACACTGAAGGCGATTGTGTGTGCTTGCGTGGGTATGTATATGTAAATGTTGGCAAAATGTGTATTCACTCATTTATAAATTTATTGAAGCAGGATGAAGCAGTGCTCTCATTTGCTGTCATTTTGCAGACACTTAATTTGCACTCAAATGCCTCAAAAATGTCTTCACTTGAAATCTGCAAAGCTGGAATGAATTCAGCTTGGAAACAATGAACTAAAAGAAAAATAAAGATCTGAGCATTTAAGCACACAATGACAAAGCATCATTAGTGAGGAAATTGTAGTATTTCCTCAAATTAGGTTTGCTGTAAGTACATATTTATAAATAGCTTGCTTTTAAATTTTGCTATACAAGAGTGTTGCTCCTATTTAATTAAGAAGTCTGGAAATGTATTTACTGCAAACTACACAACACGTTTTTGTGGAGCAGATTCCTTTACCTTTCTCTGACCTAGCTGCAATAGTTGTAAAGCACCTTTACCTTATTTAAGTGGGGCATGGACGTCCTGAGCAGAATGTAGCACACCAGCAGCCCAAGCTAAAGCACTGGCTGATCTCTCTTCTTCCTCACAGATTATTTTAACAAACTGAAAACAAAATCCTGTCAAACAAACAAATTTCACTCCTTCCCAGACTCCACACTGCATTTTGACAAGATCTGGGGCTCGAAAAATGACATCCCCTTTCAGCCATTGACTCCATTGATTTCTGCAAACGTTGGATAAGACATTAAGACTGAAGAAAGATGCAAATAGACACTGAGGTGATGTGTATAGTCACACTGACAGTACAAAAGAAGAGACAGCCTGCTCCCTTGTGATGCCTTCAGAAAGCTTTCTGAGTGAGCAGTGTGGGAATGCCGGAGTTCTTTAGGATTCTGCAGTAGTTTTAGTGTTGGTATATACACAAGGCCAAAAAATGGGCAGGCATTTCTGACAAAGAGTGCAACTTAAAACCTGTCCTTTCTGTTGTAAGATACTTTTTGTTCTTGGCTTCAGACTTTGACTAAATTACACAAACTAGATATTAATCCATATTTCAGTTTTTTTCAAACTGAGAATTTAACTCAAATCTAATGTCCATAGATGAAAAGTGTCATATTTTGACTCTGATTAAATAGTATGGAGACTGCATAGATAAATGTATCCGAGAGAGAAATGTTAAACTGCATTACCAAAGGATCGACTTCACATCATTGATTCAGGATTTATTATTATTTGATTTTACAATAATAGAAAACATGCTTTAAGAATTATAACTAAACTATATTTTCTTTCACTTAGAGGAAAGAGCTACATTATTTAAAATTATTAATATTGTCAGGAATAAAACATTTATTGATGAAAAAAAATGGGTACTTGTTAATATGATGTTGAAACCCACAATGCTATATTCTTTCACAGGGAACCACCATTCCCAGTATATAAACTAGCCTGCAAAAATAGTGTTCTACACTTAATACCAAACTGGTGTGTGTTTGTCAGCATCTCTGAGGACAAGAGCAAGCAGAGTGCCGACATTCCACTTCTTATCAGCTATTGAAAACAGACATTTTAATGGGTATGGCGCTCAGCAGACCTCAAGACTTTCTTTTCATAGCTTTGAATTGCCACCCTATAATTCAGTACTATTAGCCTCCACCTCTTTCATTTTATCATCCACAGGTGAATACATTTGTTGAAAACATGATTTCTAGATACTTTGTGCAAGTTAAAACTGTCAAAAATACAAAAGAAGAGAGAAATAGATGACAGTTGTGCAAGTGAAAGGACATTTATAAAAGTGATTTATACTTCCACTAAATAAAAAAGAAGTCTTACCCAAAGGGCAAATCCTGCAGTCCTCAGGAAAAGAAATGTATTAAAAATTTTGTCTAACTCCAAAAGCCCTGATTCAGGAAATTGATTAAGCATATGCCTAAATTTAAACAAAATAATAGTCTTAATCATCCGTGGGAGAATTTGAGATTAAGCAGCACATATCTTTAAATACTGTATTAAAAGAAAGTTGTTGGGTTTTTTTTCAGTGTTGGTGGGGCTTGGTTGCATATTTATGTTTAGGAAAGATTAGCTAACATGGAATCAGTGTTACCAACAATAAATAGCAGCAGGTTGATAGCAACAGAATGTCTGACCCACTAAAAGCTCTGTTTTCTGTAGACTACTCATGGGTTATTATGGGATGGATTCTACCAAAGATAGGGTTTGCTGTTTGTTAAAATAACCCATATATGAGATGAAAGGCCTCCTAAGCAGTGGTTTAAGTTTGGTTGAACTTCTGGGTTTTAAGCTTACAGGCCTATTTTATACACAGAAGTGTCCATACACATTAAGCAAATATTCTCGTTTTGTTTAATAAAGTACTTATTAAAGTTATCTTTGCATCATGATCCAAGCACTGAAAATGGTTTCTATAGCTATGTTTTGCTAATGGTTAGGAAATAACTTTAAAAAAGCATAATGAATGCTCGCAACAGGTAGCACATTATTGAAGTGTTTGTGACTTGATGCTCAGCCAGTGAAGGTACAGTACAATGGGTTATTGATGGACACACATGTGCGAACCACAGGAGTGCCAGGAGAACACAGTGTTATCAGCACTGCATAATATAATGCTGAATGAATTAACTGTCGTGATTGCTTAAAATGTACCTTTTTGTGTAATAGCCCTAATTATCAGCAACCCTTTACCATGAGTGGATAATTGTTTTTAATTCCTTCAGTATCTATTGTAGTAACATTAATCATGATGAGCTCATTTGGTTTTAATGCAAATATAATATGTGATACTGCAGGAAGTCAGCTGAAATTCAGCAGTATATAAAGCTCACTTACTATAAAGGTTTATCTCAAATTACCTTCAAACACAATGCATGCTGGCTGGTATGAGCCAGGGTGCTGCTCAGCTCATCTCTTTTGGACACATCTACATAATGAAGGACCAGTCAAGCCCAAACTGAAACAGGAAGCTCTCTGGAACTCCTTTTTTCAGGGACTAAATGGGGGCATTGATAAGCTCAGGCAGATGATGTGGGGGGAAACAGTAAGTCAGGGCAGTTATGACTCCATAAACCAAGTCAGCCCTGTGTGTAAACAGCCTGTGCATGTCTGCATCTGTTTCCACTTGTACTGCATCCAGACAAAACTCCACACTGGCAGATAAACCGAGTCAGCAGTTTCTGGGTGAGCCTCTTCTAACTGCTAATGCACTGGATACCCATGGCCACACAAAATGCACTGGACACCCAGCAGGCATAACGTTCTCAGACAGCACATCCACGAAGAGATTGCGACTTCCTAAATGGAATTCTTTATTTATAGTTGGCTTGGTAGAGTTTTTATAAATTCTTTAGTTCTGTGGATTAATAGAAACTGCTAATGACTGATTAATTGCTTTACCTGCTATCCTTTGTAAGTGGCAACTGGATTGACAAGTGTCTTTAAAGTATCAGAATATATACTTGTCCTTAGAATTAAAAAAAAATTAAACAAAAAACAAGAGGTGCCAAATATTACAGTACTTGCTTTCCCCATGGGACATATTTGTCTGTGGCACAATTGACTTCTGATTTTGTGTTATCTGGGACTGGGGAAGAAGCAGTCATCCATTGTTGACCTGAGCTAGTAGTATTGTACACTGGGGAAGATTCAAATTTCCATTCGTACTCTTAAGGTATTACATACTCATATCTTATGGCTCTTGGAGACATAAAGTTCCCATCACAATTTATCTGTGCATAAGCATGCAAACAGGCACAAATATAGACCTTGTGTGATTATAGAAGGAGTTTGATATGATTATTTTTATGCATGGATTAAAAATAAGCTTGCATGAGCATTCAAGAAATTCAACTCAATTTTAGGCAGTCCTAAGAGAACAGAAATTTAAAGCTTCATTTATGAAAGTCATAAGTTAGACTCTGCAAAATTTTCTAAAGTCACAGTGCTGGCTCAGATTTTTCTGAACTGTGACAGTGTAAACCGCTGACACCTTTTTTTCTTTTAATTGTTTATTTTTCAAGCTGTTTCTGGTGAGTGGGCATCAAACCTGCAGTGCTGTGAAAATTTATTCTAAGAGAGGATGTGGTTCCTTATAGGTTTAAGAAGCTCTATAATAACCTATACAGCCATACTATTTACCCATTAATAAATGGCTTGTGTTAGCAGTAATGAATTTAAAGGTTTCTGCAACTGCTTTTTCATCATGAGACTCCTGCAAAGTTTTCGAGTACCTTGACACAAAAATTCAGGAAGTAATTCTCTGTCTAACCTTGCTTATCTTTTCTATTTTATCTTTTAAGGAACTCAGGACTGGATTGACTTTGTACTATACCTTGTAGAAAGCTGAAAACTTTATCGACGTTAGAAATGAAACTATCTAGCTGTTTAAGGACTTTGCTTTTCTCTTTGCTTCTAGTTGTGAGAGTGCACGAAAGTTCATGCTCTTTTAGTGCCTTTTTAAGGAGCCATGTTATGTCAAGGTACACAGCACTACCATAATGGAATTTCAAAAG
Organism: Pachycephala philippinensis; assembly: GCA_013397055.1. Lineage (NCBI taxonomy): Eukaryota > Metazoa > Chordata > Aves > Passeriformes > Pachycephala > Pachycephala philippinensis. Next base: position 753,487 of record VWZT01011431.1, on the reverse strand, counting down.
AAAAGTGGAGCACTATGTATTTGCTTAGATCTGCCAGATACTCAGGATTGACCTGGAAGGTGCAAGATACAGGGCATGTGTCTGTTTTAGATACTAGTCTGTTTTAGAATGCTGCTCAGACCATTAAAAGTCCAAACTGGCTTGTGAACAACACATATATGAGGGAGTCTCCATGTGAGAAACTGTGAGAAAATTTCGGGCAGCAGAATATTTGATTGCAATAAAATATTCACTTGTAATTTTATAATTATGCTTAAAATGAAGTCCTGAAGTTGTACTTTTTGAAATAGATCAGCCCTTAAACTTCTCTTATAGTTAAGCATGTTTTTGTTCACAATATTATGAAACAAGAAGGTGTTGTTAAAATTGTTTTTTTCCCACATAACTTTGACACTGATATTTTTAAAACACAGTCTATATATGTATCTTTCAAAATAAATGATACATTCAATTTATTTGGTAAGGTCTTTCTACTGATTTTTCAAAATTATTACAAAGTTTCCTTTTAATAAATTTTCCTCCTAGAAAATATACTGACATTTAGGTAAAACCATTACTGCTGTCCCCACCCCCACACCTGGCAGAGTAATACTGGTAAAGAAATAAGCATTGTCAGAGAAGGGAAGGATAACTCATACAATCATTTTAGCCCCTGATAAAGTAAGTTGTTTTTTTGGTTTTTTTTTTTTTTTTTTTATTATGGAAAAATCTAGTGCTGTATCAGATTGTAAAATGCAAAATCTTGCCAAAAATATAGTCTGGGAATAGGAAATAAGATTAGAGGTGACATATTTTTGTCAGCCATGAGGTCTTCTCCAGGCTGTAAGAAGGAAAACAGCAGCTATTCAGTGTTAGCCATAATATCAGGCCTCTATTTCTTATGGAATTCAAAAATAATTGTCACCTTAGGGCTGCGTACAGCAGGATGAATTATATGTGGGGAGCTATGAACTCTGTTTTTTTGGGCAACTTACAGCTTGCATAGCTTGTTGCCTAAAAGGAAGCTTATGGTCAAACAATTCACATTCGACATTCTTGCTTTTAAGCTCAACAAAAGATATCTTTAGAAAGATTTTTAAGATATCTGATGCAATTGCAAACCCTGGTAAATGAACCATGCTAGCATTCAATTATTCGAATTAGAACTTCTGCTTAACTTCGTGCATGTTAAAAGCTAACCTTTTTCTTTTTCCAATTTTTGTCACCAACTGTAATCAAATCAGGCCTGTAGCTTTCAATTAAGCTTGTCCAAGATTGGAGCTCTTGAGTCTTTTTTGAAGACTTACTGCTGAGTGCAAAATGTGAGATAAGTTGCAAATGTTTAGACATGATGACAACTCAGAGGTCTGATTGATTACTAAAAAAGAATAAATAGAAGGTGTTATTAAAGGGATTTTTTTGGATGGCAGCCCAAAGGACCTTTAAAGAATGTTTTGAGCCATTTCTTAGTGAAGAAATCACCAAATTAACAAGATTCTTTCAGTACTTGAAGCAGAGATGAAAAAGTCTACTTAAACAAACCAGTTAACGTTTTATGCTTTTTCTTATTCATGATTTATACTGAAATGGCCAAGTTTAGCTCTCCCGTGACTGCCAGCAGCATGAGTACCACAAAGATCTTGTAAATAAAAAAGATTCACTGAGGTTAAGAGGGACCAAATACAGTTTTACCCTTTGATCATGCCTGGTTTCAAAAAGTTTCCTTATTCTTTCTCTTTATTTGGATGACATTTTATTTCACTTTTCAGGCAGTTTAAACTGCTTTATATGAAGCAAGTTACAATTGGTATCTCACTGAAACTACCATCAAATTTTAATTTACACTTAAATGACCAGGAGCAAAGCATAAGTCCCCAATTTCTGATCTTTTTCTCATTGAAATCAATGATAAAATTGCCAAGGGCATAAAAAGAGCAGAATCATGTATTAATAATTTGTGAGTCATCTGCCTTTGAAAGAGAAGCTTATAGAGCTGTAGATATTTTCCCGTGTAAGTATTTAAGAAGATCAGATGATGATGATCCAAGAGACTAATATGACCTTGGTGCTACAGAAAACCTTCATAAGCTGCAGTAAAGATGCATGGGTACCCTTGACCATCAAAGCAGCAGGTCAGGGTAATGTCTTGTGTCTGGGGGGAAAAAGCAGCACCAAGAAACCATCAGAAGTTAATGGCAGGTAGGCACCTGATAGAATCACTCTAGTAGAAGTTCATCAGCCTAGAAGTCTAAAATAAAGAATAATTATTATTACATTCAGATCTGGTGCAGAAAAAAACCAAACCAAACAATCAAAAGTGTTGAGAAAACACTGATTAAACATGCCTTCATTGTAAACCTGCCATGAACCACAGAATATGTTATTAGCACCCATGGTTCTCACAACAGGTACTGACCTACTCCCTCCTAAGCTAAAACAGCCTGATTTGCACAGTTTCAGTTTAAACCATGTCTCTGCAGTCACAGATAAATGATTATATTTCCATCATCCTACATCTGAGTTGCTCAACAATTGTGTGTCTGCTTGTAATTCCACTAAAATGGATCATCTGCTACTTTGTTAATATTTTTTGAATGATTCCAGTGGTTCTGTTTCTGTTCTATCAGACAAAATCTGTTTTTTCTGGTTTTCAGTTTCCTCCTTAGCTCCATGTCAGGCAGGCCAGGGCAAATACCTACAATGGCCAGCAATGGGGCTTTATGGTATTTTCACTATGAAATACAGTCCTAGGCGTGTAGCTGCATTACCTTTTCACTCTGCCCCACCACATCGTTAGTCCCTAAGGTACAAATTGTTATTCAACTGGCTGTTAGACTGGAATCTTCTTTCTCCTGTTGGGCAGTAACATAAACATTTCAGAAAACAAAAAAAGTAAAAAGATCATGGTTTTGTTTTGCTGCTGCTCATGGTTAGATTAGTTGGACCTGAGCAAACAAAGGTGCCATTTCCATATTATATAAGGATGGTAAACACTTTTTTAAAACTCTGATCATATGCAGACGCAAGAGAAGGGTGGGGTTTGGGAGTCAAAAAGTTCTTCAAAAAAAGAGGGAAACGAAAGAACACTTATTAGCTGAAATTATTCTATAAATTTCAAAACAAAGTTATTATTTTTTTCTTTCAATTTTTCAGAGTATTTTCAGCGGTATCTATTTTTAAACAAAGAAATTACAGTACAAAACAAGGTTGAAAAGCTCTCATTTTAAATGGAAAATGGAATCCTTTTGTTGTTTCTTACCCTCATGAATATTTTATTTGACAGAAATAAACTATTCAATTCAACGCAGAAATTCTGTTTTCTAGTCAATATCATATTCAGTGAAAAAAGGGCACCTGGCTACAAAATGTTTGACTAAAATTCAGTTTCTGTCTTGCAGGAAACACAGCCCATAACTACAATGAAAATTAGATTTCCTTTCCCCCTTCTGTCTGTTATCAACCCCTTGTCTCTTGTAAGCAAAATCTATTTTTTTGTTCTTCCATTACCTCACATCATAGTGGAGTCTGAGGTCAGTACTGAGACTCCTAAATGTTATTATAATATAAACCATAAGAAGTAACATAAGATGATTTTTTCTAATTTTAAAGTTGGAAGAAATTTATTTTGTAACTGTAGATATGAGTTGCGTGGTCATGAAGAAAGAAGTTATTAAAGAACACTCATTTTACAAAGTTTTATTAGGGCATATGCCCAGACTGATAGAAAAGGGCCAATCGTTTTATCTCTGTACTTCTTTTCTGTAAGTGTATTATTGAAATTATCTTCCAAACTATGATTTGGACAATGGACTGTAGAAAACAGCTGGGAATTTAAAAATCAACAGAAAACAAGTGATCTGAAGTACTATGTGAGTGTCCAAAACATAATTACTTCATGATACTTTGTTTTTTATGTATATTTTCAGGCTTCAAGGATACCTGGAACTCACTTTTTGGGTTAAAATGGAGTCATATTCCGATAACTTTGTTAAAGCTTTGACATTCACGTATCTTTTTATCAATCTACAGTAGAAAATACACTCGCTTATCTTAAAATTTTAGAAATACCTGCGACTGACAGCAACTGGTATGTAAACTCCACAATTGCTTCTTTTTCTCATCACCAAATTTATTATCTGACTATCATACGTGACTTCACATGTAGCTGAAATATACTTGAAAGAGTTACCAATTTATTGTCACTTTCATTTGGGTATGGAAGAATAATTCCTGTGATTTCTTTGGGGAATGGTTTCTTTTTAAAAAAAGTCTATTGAGGCACAATGAATGTCAAATGCTTCAAAAAAGTAAAAGACAGTGTTTAGTGAGAAACTTTCAGCCTTTCAGTTTCCAAGTGCAGCAGTCAAAGGGAGACTTTTCTTCCACACTCTATCATTACCCCTTCAGCCCCTCTGACATTTTGACATATCATCATTTCCATGATCTCAAGCATGTATACATTGATTTTTCAATCATTCTCTATTAAACCCAACAAAAGAAATTTAATGATCCAATTGAATCAATCCAGGGGAAATAACTGCTAGTTTCAATGCTATCAAAAGATTCATGCTATTCTTAAAGTTTTCTTTTATGTTGTTTTCTCAGCTGAAATCAACAAAATGCTCCTTGTTCCCTCCAAAACGAGAAATTGTATTTGGGACAGGGGGTCTTGCAGGCAGTGAGATCATCTGTAGTCATACTGACAGAGGATCCCTGCAGGGCCAGGGAGGAGTGCACAGCTGAGAGAGAAGTGTTACCTCCTAAAAGGGCATTTGGGATTTCCTCCTGTCTGCTCAGCGCTGCTGAGCTCCAATGCAGCTCCTTTGATGTGGTCTCCAAGGCAGTGAAGGAAGGAGGCAAGACCAGAGTTGACCTTCCTTTGGGGAAGCTGCTTCAGCACAAAAGAGAAAATTCTCGATGCATTTGAGAAGCACACTTGTGGGTGATTTTTGCACCACAGCAAATACCAATAAGATGCTTCTTGTGCACTACCACAGGAAGAGTTACTTCGTAACACACGTATCTGCTAATGATGTTTTGTACAAAGCCTGTATATTGGTAAGAGTCTGCCTCTAAATGTGCTGCCTATGGGCATCTTTGGTAAATACAAGAACTAATATAACGTTTGAAGGGTCTGTACTTTAGAAAGAGGTTAGAAAAGTCATGAAATCAACCCTGCTGGGATGAAAGCCTGTTATACTTGTTCCCATACTGGAAGGCTACCAGGGGTGTTGTTCTCACTGAAGATTTCCTCTTTAATCGAGAGAAACCTTTCTGGCTTAGTTATGTGTACTGGAATAAAGAGTTTTGGCATTTAGTGAAAACTTGATGAGCAGATGTAAGTGCTGGCAGAGTATTTACAAGAAATATTGAGTGACAAATGAAACATATATGGTGTTACCTCTTTAAGGGCTTAAATTAGAGGTCCTTTCTCTCCTGTTCACTTGGGTAAAAAGCAACCGTACATAAATTATCTTATCCCTTATTAAGGAAAGATACATCTTTATAGAAACAAAACACTTCATCTTTGTTTGTGTCCAGTTAAGTAGGGTGTAAGGCCACAGCTATCTTGAATTCTTTTGCCAAAGATGAGAAGCCTGTGGGTATTTTAATATTGACTTTTTTATCCCAAACATTCAGTGAAGTTCAAATTCATCTTGCATGAGTTTTAGTCCCCTTTGTAATTTAGTGACCTCTCCACATTATGTGACAGGGATAATTAAAACTCGCCTGAGGATTAAGTCTGGTTTTAGCCATCTTATAGAATCATAGAATGGTTTGGGTTGGAAAAGACCCTAAAGATCACCTAGTTCCAACTCCTTGCCCTGGCCAGGGACACCTTCCACTAGACCAGGTTCCTCAAAGTCTCATCCTACCTGGCCTTGAACACTTTCAGGGATGGAACACTCACAACATGTCTGGGCAACCTGTGCCAGCATCTCACCACCCTCACAGTAAAGAATTTCTTCCTAATGTCTAATCTAAACCTTCTTTCAGTTTAAAGCCATTCCCCCTTGTCCTGTCACTTCAGGCCTGTGTAAAAAGTCCCTCTCCAGGTCTCTTGCGCACTCCCTTCAGGTACTGGAAGGTCACAATTGGGTCGTCCTAAAATCTCTTCTCCAGGCTGAACAACCCCAATGCTCTCAGCCTTTTCTCATAGGAGAGGTGCTCCATCCCTCTTATATTCTTGGTGGCTTCCTCTGGACTTGCTCTAAGAGGTCTGTGTTCTGCCTGTGCTGGTGACCACAGAGCTGGATGCAGTACTCAAGGTGGAGTCTCACAACAGTGGTGTAGAGGCCCAACTCCAAGGTATGATCAAAATCCAACATAGCTGATTTCATAAAGAGTAAGAGAATTCATTTCTGAGTAATAGACTGTATCTGAATAAAATGAAGGTTTTACAGATTTTTGTAGATTTAAATTAATTGGAAGACTGCAGCCTCATAGTCTTGCAGAAATATTTGGTTATCCTGGGGAGATGATTGTGCTAATGCATTTCCATGCATTCAGGATGTAGGTAACATGTCTATGCCAGGAAGTACCAAACCCTGCTCTGTCAGATTCAGCGCAACTCCAGCAATGAAAGAATGAAGGAAGAGGAATTTCAAAGCCTAAAAGAAAGGGCAACCTTTGGGGGCTTGGAAACTGAGGAAAAGAGAGCTGGGCTTAAAGGATTAGGAAAAAAACCCAAAAAATTATCTGTATTTGAAAAACTGACAGGAAAAATTGAGTCTCTCAAGCTCTCATTTTTTTCTTAGGTGTTTTCCAAGCACTGAGTCAAACACTTGCAAAGCTGTTTGCTCTCATTCACAGATGTCTATGAAGACTGTCAAGCAAATAAAAGGTCCATTTCAATGTTAATATTTCAAATAAGTTGATACAATTATTTGCTCGTTTACAAGAACTTTCCTAATCTTATTTTGCATGTTTTTGCAATATGTTGAGTTGCTTCAGAAGCTAACTGGATACTATTTCCTTCATGGAAGCAGATGCAGTCTTTTATTATATCAATCAGTTTATTATATCAATCATGGCTCTCAATATATTCAGAATTTCTCTATGTTTCATACAAATCAGTCTAAAATAATCAGCAACCTGCAGTGCAATGATTGCAATTAGAGTCGTGCAAATCTTGTCCATTTCAGTTACAGGGTTTTACAAGAATACTTTCTTTTAGAAGTACTTTTCTTTTTAACTAGTTCACTGTTTGAGCCTGTGGGCCAATGTAAAAATAAAATTGCTCAATGACCTTTCACAACATAATTTAAAACTGAACTAATTTGTTAGACAAATTCATCAGCACTCACTGAAACAACCATGAAGCACAGCTGATATTCACCACTTTTTTTATTTTACTCTTAGTATTTGCAGCAGCTTCTCCTACATTCACCAGGTAATTTTCATATCATCCCAGTGATCTAAGAATCAAATTGGTCTTTTTAGCTCAGGAATTTCAGTTTCCTTGATCACACTTAAAAGTATTTTTAAATTTTTAAAATATAATA
>VWZT01011431.1:710973-745451 GCA_013397055.1 Pachycephala philippinensis | reverse complement strand
TTTTTTTAAGTACAGCTACAATGGGGTCATTCAACATGTTAAGGAATAAGGTGAAGATTTTCCAGTCTTAAAGAAAATATCTTCTTTTCTGGGATAAAAATAAAACTGCTACTTCTCAGCATCTGTAATCTCTGAAAAAACAATTTTCTGTCCAGTGGGAATGAAAGTTTAATGCTGCAGACAGTATAGGTATATTATTCTAAATTACAATATGTTCCAGAATTCTGCAGTTCTTTGTAGCATGGTTGTGTTTTAATAAGGAAGGATGGAAGAAAAAAAGGTTTTTTTATGAACTCCTGTTTCTTGCACTAAGAAAATAAAGTTTATTATTCAGACTACTCAGATTTTAAATGGGAATCCTTGGACAGTGATGTTACCTACTGGAATCTGAACACACTTGTATGCACCTGTATCAGCCACATACATAAAACACCTCTGGTATTAATTTTACAGTACATCCATAATTCAAAATGAACTGATTTTGGACTGTAGTGGACTGAAAAATAAATAAATAAGAAGACTTCAAATAGAATTTCCAATAACAAAACACATTCTAAAATGCTTGATCACCACATAGTGAATGAGAAAAAATATAAGAATTTCACAATCTCTTATTAATTTGTTTCTTTGACTCTTTTATTTTGCATAACAGTACAAATGTGAGAGCAATCACAGTACTGGGAGTGCAATTAAGCTTCAGCACAAAAGGGGCTGGAGTCACAAAACACAATGGAGGTGCTGAAGTAGTGCTGTAGATTTCAGATCAAAGGATAATTGAGTGGACCTAGTAGCACTCTAAGTTGTAAAGACTCAAGTTTTTTGCTGGCCTGTCTTTTTACTGTGAAGAGTGCTTTTAAGAGAAGTAGATGCATGTTTGAATTATCTTGAGATTGTGGTGGCAGAGATGTGTTACAATTTTCCCAGCTTCCTTACTTATGCATATCCCAGTATATTTTAATTTATGAAAAATGTGGTAGCAGTTCAGAGAACTGAGCTTTGTACTTAATACAATTTAGTTTAAGGAATAGACACAAAGTAGCCATACTATGATATTTTCTGAATTATTAATCATTTAATAGTATAAATTAAACCTAGTTAGAACAATTTTTTATTTATGAACAAACACCTACTTATTTAGGAGTGGAAATGCAAGGGAAAAGAAAAATTACTGGAAGTAAATGTCCAAATGACAACTAAGGCTTAAGTTTGTATCCTATAACAGTACTTTGCTCTAAAAACCTTGAGAACTGTCATTAATTATACTGAAAGAGTTATAGGTTTTTTACAGAAACAGTATTGTTACCAGTGGTTACCAGTCATGAGTGGGTTTGGGTCCCATGAAAGAGACTCTTTGTTACACCACCTCTCCTTAATCCGTGAATTTAAGCACAGTTTTTCATTATTGAGAGAAACTATTTTCCTGAAGTGTCATTCTCTATGACCAAATTTAATACATAAGGAGTCTCCCTCAGTGTTAGACTGGGAGCAACAAAGAATATCCATCCATGAGTTTATTTGTCATCTAACTATATGGAAACAGGACATTTTCTTATTCTGCTGAGAAATAATACTTCCTACTCATGTGATGTTGTCAGAGGTCCATGTGTGACATCGTTCAATCTACAGCAAGCACTGCTCAGTCAGGAATGTGGAATATGGTTCTTTTAAGGAAATGAGTTATATGTTCTACTCTCAAGAAAGCATTTAAGCTTAGATTTTAAGCACATGGTTTTACTTTGTCCCATTTATTTAACATTAATCACCTAGTTACTGCTTCGCTGAATGAGGATGGTATTGCACATATGCTTAAAGTTAAGCATTTGATTAAGTATTTTGTTACAGCACTTTGCACCGTGCCCTGTAGCACATCTAAAAGTCATTTTAGCAGATTCAGAAAGCTCTGGAGAGAGCCTAGTGCTGCAGTGTAGCTGTCATTTTACACTGAACAGAATTTTGTTAATGTAACCCACTGCAATTGAAAGCAATATTGGACCTCGGTGTGAGACAAAGAAAAGGCTGCTCTGAATCATCACCATCCTCATCATCATCATCACCAATTCATTCTGTGAATAATTGAGGCCGGTCACAAAGCTGTTCCAGCTACTAAATGATTCATGTCTATTGCAGGTAACTTTAGTTTTTGTTACATCACAGCAGCATTGCCAGCAGCTCCTATGAGATAATTGCAAAAATTGTCATGAGGAAAAAAATTGTTTTGTATCTCAGCCCAAAGGTATGGAACTGGAAACTTGAAAAAATACTGTTATCATAGGTACGGGTAGATACCACTATTTTGATCCCTACCTTTTTTGAAATGTATTATTTAAAATGACTTGAATTTTTGTTGTTGCTATTTGTTATCAAATGAACACATGAAGTTTCAGTTTTTTAAAATTCATATTAATAATGTATCTTGCCATAGCCAAATTAGTCATGGTAAGTTTGAACTCAGTGTGTTTCTTTTCCTGTCTGACAATCACTGCTTTTTTCCTCCATGATAAATTTATTCTTTTTAAATTTATTTTTTGATGGTTTCAATTGTACATTCATTATGGTTTTAATATAAAATTTGAAAACTTTTTTGGGGGCGGGGGGAACGACATTTTCTACCACATTTATTTGACGGTCTTACTATCTTTCCCTAATAATCTATAACACACATTCATTGAGATCAAATTTACTTTTCCACATATTGAAAGATCATTTCCCAGACTGACAGGAAAGCCATATGCCTCATTACCTTTTCTCACTTTTTCTTTTTGCTAGCCCCAGAAGTTCACTGATGTATTTCACCCTTACCGAAATCCAATCTATCCTGGAATAAACCTGCTAAAGTCTCCTTGCTTTTGTTCCAAAATGTCTCACCCCAAACCACTTGCCACCAATCTAGAAAGTCCATTTTAGCAGCTCTGTAACTCCAGGTCAGGATCTCCATCATGTTTCTTGCCTCCTCTGTTGCAGCTGCCTCTTATCTTTCACTTTTTAATATTTTTAATTTTTTAGGAGGGGAGAGTAATTTTTTTTTTTAATAGTACCGTAAAGTTCACCAAAATGTTAAAAAAACCTACATTTTTTTCCTTTATATTTCTCCCAGTTTTCATTCATGCAGATTAGGATTTGCTTCCCTGTGTCACTGCAGTAAGTGAGCACAGGAGAGAAAGGCAGACCCTCGGCTGAGCTGCAGAACCTGAGAGGAGAATGGGTTTGGGTTTGTGTCTCCAGCAGCTGTTCTGTTTTGGAAGGGTTTTCTTTTTCTTCAGTGTTTGCTTATCTCCAACTTCGACTTCAGAGTTCATTGAACTCTTGTTGCAGAGGTATCTCAGGAAAAAGAGAAAACAGTGAGTCCCTTGGGCAGCAAGACTTCATCTGTAGTGTGAATCATCGTGCTTGTGCTAATGTCAGGATGTCTTCTGAGCTGAACATGACATTGAGAGAATTTTGTTTCTCCCTGGTTAGCAAAGCACCTTACTATGAAGATAAAGAAAGGTGCAGAAACAGAACACTGCATAACAACTTTCCATTAAAAATATTTTTTCCTTATATTTAACCCAAATATATATTAAAAAGTAAACAAAGAAATAAAAACTCCACAACCAAAAATAGGAGAGACATCAATACAAATCACTCTTTCTGCCTGCAGTGTGAAATTATACACATCAGAAATTCATGTATGTCGTTAATGGCCAGCTTAAAAGCAGCATCTGCTTATCAATTGGCTTTTGCTTTTTATGCACTATTCCAGCTGGGCTGGCTGAAGCACAAGCAGGTGAAAATGACTTTTCCAAGGTCATTCTGCATGAACTCAGCTCATACTAACACTTAGGGCTCGCTTATTCCCAGTCCTTCCCATAAGCCAATGCATCATGTATGCATTCCTGTGCAGTTAAATCTTTGAAATTATGTATTATCTTTTCATGATATATTACTTAAGAAATCCAGTTTTTAAGAATGAAATTATATTTACTGTAAAGGCAATGATCTTGTGACTTTAGTTGATATGCAGGTGGTTGTTCACATTTCCACAGGAATTTCATTGTAATTCAGGATCACTTAAATACTAATTAAGTTGTCTCTTCAAGGTTATTTTATTATAATGCTCATACAGTTCGGGGGTGGGGGGGGGGGAAGGTTGTTGTTTTTCTTTTTTTTTTCCCCTTCAAAGTAAAATTTAAGCTGATCTGTCAAACTCAGATTAAGGTCCTAAACCTTGGACTCGGAGGACTATATAATAAAAACGATGTAAGCAGTTTTAACTGCTTCAGGGATGGAAGAAGTTAGTACTTCAGCTGCAAATGTTTTGAATTACACAAGAATCTGCTGAAAAGGAGAATCTAAAATACACCCCTCCCCAAAGAACCCTGTGCTTCTGATTTTTCAGAAAAATCACAGCATACAAGGTTAAGTCCAGAAGTAAGCAAAAATTTTACAAAGAGAATAAGTCTCCTCAGACTGACATAGCATCCTAAAAAGAGCAGAGATAGGCATATTGAAATAAAGAGATTCAGGACAGAAGAGACAGCAGAGAATAAAGGCTATGTTCCTTTACAGAAGTATTGCAAAGTACTGAGACTCACTCCAGGCAAGTCAGGAGTAACTCTAGAATGCCAGGAATCTTCTGTGTCTTTTTCCACAGCTTTTGACTTGCTGCACAATGGGGTTTGATGCCATTATTTAAATATTTGATTACAATTTTAATTAGCTGATTTATATTTACTGTAGGAAGACATAAAATGATATGATGAATATTCTTCTAAATACTAGCTGAGCATTTACAAAAGTATTTAATACCAGGAGTTTCTTACTCTAACCAAGCTAGACTCTATCTATGTGTAATCCTTGTAATAAAAGTATGTTCCTTGGAACATTCCACCTTGTCTTATTCTTTAGAGGTAGGTGGACTAAATAAAATGGAAAATTTACATTAATTTTTTTTATCCAATTACTTTTTTTCCTCATAAGTAAAACACGTCAGATAGATCAAAGGAGGGAAAAACACAACCCTGCAAGCAACTTCCTTCCATTTCATAATCCACAGAATGCTTTGGTTTGTCATCAGATCTTTCAGGCGTCCTAAGTTCCTCCTGTGGGCCTCTGTTCAGCCTTCAGGCCCCAGTTTTCCCTCTGATATAAACCTGTCCAAGTCAAGCAGTCAATTTCCCTATTGATCATGTTTGCCCCTCTTGGAGAGAAGTTCTTAAAATCCATGGTTTTGTCTTCTCTGTTGATGGTTTTACGCTGATCAAACCTTTTACCCTGCAGACAAATGGCTTTTTGGCGATCATTAGGACTCTATTCTTCCAAGGGTAAAAATTTGCTGGATAAGAGATCAAACCCCATATTTATGAATACGCTTTCAAATTCAGTGCTTCTGAATGTTGTTTCCTGGATTTAATTAATTTATAAAACCACAAAAATACATAGATAATGGCAACACAGGCTCTGCACAATCACTAGAAAAAATGTTTTTCAAGCATAGCTAACCTTCAAAAGGAGTATATAGCAAATTAATAGCAGCTCTGTTCTTTCAGATATTTTCTTCTGCCTTCTGTAGTCAATATCACCCTTCTTTGAGTAAAAAACCCAAAAAACATGAAGAAACTGACTTAGTTTAAAGGTTTCTTTTTTATCTCATGGGACGAGACTTTTCTACTGGAAGACTATATAACTAACTGTAGAACATGATATAAGAAAATATTTTTTTTTCAAAATAAGGGTGGTCAAGTACTGGAATAGGTTGCCCTGAGAGGTTGTGAAATCTCTGTCCTTGGAGATATTCAAAACTCGGCTGAATATGACCTTGAGCAACCTGGTCTAACTTTGAAGCTTGCTCTGACTTCAAAGCTGGCTCTGCTTTGAGAGAGAGGTTGGACCAGATGATCTCCAGAGGTCCCTTACAACTTAAATTATTCTGTTTCTGTGTCAAATGCAGCATTACCTTGTGCAGTCCAAGAAGAGCTTTGTATAACATGAAAGCACAAAATACGTGCTATGTCCACAGCTTAATAGAAAGAACATAGCTTTCCAGTGAATATCTTAGCAGATCCTTTATTCCAAAGTTTAAATTTCTCTTTTCCTCATTTTGGTCTGTAAAATGGGAATATTATTGTACTTCTGTGAGTGTTTAAATTAAACAGCAAATGAATGCAGAGAAGTGATTTGTTTTTCTTCTGAAAAATAAAGAAACATGAAAAGTTTTGTTCTTAAATTCTGTTTTATTATATCTACAGTTTTATACACCAGGGTTTTTTTTTTTTTCATGAAGATGATTTTTATTATCTATTTGAACCTCCAAATGGCATAGACATAACAAGTGTATTTATAAGAATGAAAGTCTTTGCATTGAACTGTTTTATCTCTATGTATTGAGGAATGGTTGGAAAATTTTTGAACTTTATCCAGTTGCTATAAAAATATAATCTTCAAATCATAGTTTTTCCTGAAACTGTAGTTTCAGACTGCCAGAGCTCTATGTAACTGATGACTTCTAAGCAGACTAATGAGATTACTAGCAAACATTTTCATAATTAGAAACAACAATTGGCACTTGATATCTGTTCCTTTACTAACATATTTTCATTTAATTTTGTTTCAAGCACACACCTGTAGTATAATAGTTATGGTTTATTTCCTCCTTATTAAAGGAAATTTTATTTTGGAAAGACTGCCTGAATTATTATTTCAAGTGGTCAACAAGTATTCAATCCACGACTCTTCAAATTACCAGTATGATGTGACATTATTTTTTTCTGCTTCCAAATTAAAAAGCTAACAGTACGTAGTAACAGTAGGCAACATAAAATATCTCTGCCAAACTTGGTCAATAATTGCATAGCATTTACAGCTATAATTAAAATCTTCCACAGTTATGTTCATATAACATTCTTAGAGGTTAATTGGGTTTAGATCACTGCAAAATCATTTTCATTTGATATATTTCACTTGTTACAAATTGCGCATTAGTTCATTGAAAATGTACAGCATGTCTCTTAATTTGAAAGTACTTAGAATTATAAGCTACAGTATAAAACCAGCTAATTCCTAGTTTCTAATAACACTCAAAAAAAAGGAAATAATTTCCATTTTGGAGACAATAACTTTAATGAGTGCTAGCATAAGACTGTGAAGGACAGAATCTTCCAAGTGTTGGGATTGCCTCATTTAGCTAGGTACGAAGTTGGGGGCCTTGCATCCACTGGGACAAGTCAGAAGTCCTAATTTTATGAAAAATAAACATTCAGCACCAGCTCAGTGACTTTCAGGACTGTCCTTCAGCACCTATTTTGATACAGTCCTTGTTACGGAGGCAGGATCCAGTGGAGAGGAGCATAGAGATGAAGAAAGTGTGGTTAAAGAAGAAGAAACTGCTTGTTTCCCTTAAAATCCTGGACTGACATGTGCTAGAGCTCAGGCCTTTCAAACCCTGAAGACTGGAAGACCAAAGACAGTAAATTGCTGGAGCCTTTTAGAAACACAGCTGAGATTCAATCTGTGTGAAACATGACTGCTATTATGATTTGGAAATCATAATATTGAAACTCCTGAAAATGTGTTCACACAAAATTTGAGTCATAATGGGAGTGAGCCACTCTGTCTGAAGTGCTTAATTTGGAAACTATTCTTCATATGGTCCCTTCTGAGACATCTCAGAGACTCCAGAGGGAGGCTCTGGGTTCCCCAGACCCAAGTCTGTGAGTGGCCCATGTCTTTCCACTGACTGCAGAAGAATTATTTCAAGCCCATAATTTCAAGAATGTCAGATCTCATTCCTCTCAGCATTCCTTAAGAGTATTGAGAAATAGATATGCAAGCGGGACAATGTGACATACAAAACCAAATTGTACCAGATTTGTCAGATCTTTAGTATTTCTTAAAAATAAATTAATTGTTTGAAAAACATTTGTAGCCGCACAGGAGTGAAGATAAAAGTGGCTCAAGAATACTATGTGTTAATTTTTTACCCTACACTTCTTTTCTGCAATTTTGGTATAATCTGAGAAACTATAATAGAAGAAATCACATAATGTACTTAGAAGAGACTACACATTCTCCCTCCTCTTCTTTTTTAATAGCTAATTATGAATTTCCAATTACTGTATCAAAATAATAGCACTAAGTGCTTGATTAACAGGGGAAAATAGCATAAATGTGGAGCAAAAAGATAATAAAATGCTCAAAAGAGGGCACTAAAAATCTTCTTGGCAAAGGTTACAGGCAAATTTAGACTGTCCAGAAATATTCTTTGTTCACAGTTGTCAGACTCAAGATAAATAATACACGATAGTCCTCTCTCTTACTGCATCACCTCACTGTCTCACGTTTTAGTTGCTCAACTGCCATACAAATTTTATAAAGCAGGACCTTATATTCTAATATAAATTTAAAGGACTCTGGGAATTTGTAAATAACTTTGTCATCTTTTGTGTTGGTGAGCTCACAGGACACTCTTCAGTGCAGGAAAAAAACCTCAGCTCCTGGAGTCTTATCAGCCTAAATCCTGGCCCAAAGACTCCCTCCTTGTCCCCAGCTCCGTGTTCACTACAGTGTTTGTACCTATATGCACCTGTGCACATACCTGCTTTCATGTATGCACTTGTTTTCTTAGAGTTGACTAAATCACTTTGGAGTTCAATTCTGTGAATATTTGTGGAAAATTAGTGTATTATTTAAAATCCTACCAAAGAAATAATTTAGTTAACAATGAGTGCATAAAGGAATTTGTTTTCCTTCTTCTGATGGCTTGGTCCTCCTGCATAGTTTACACTTCTTAATGCAGCTGCCAAAACTCAGGCAATCTGTGCATATATTTTAAGTGTAACTTGTTTTATTTAGGTCTATAAAGCAGGCTGAAACAGAACGGTCACTTAGCAAGCAGAGCAGTCCTTTCTTTCAGGACTTCATCCCAGGGTCAACAACCAAGTTCCTAGAACCACTTCCCTTTCAAAACATATTCTGATCAAAGTATCACAAACAATTCCCTACTATCTTGTACTTCTCTATACAATCTGCTCCCACTCAGAACCTGGGTTGAGAAAAGACCTGATTCTAGGTCCACCAGAAACTAATAATTTTTACTTTATGCTAAAAATAATACTTTGAAAATGATACTTAAAAACAGATTTTTATAGATATTATAAACAAAATTTTTTACCTTGAAGTCTAATTAATGATAAGATTTATGATTATTCAATTAAGGAACAGAAAGCCAGTGCCATATATCAAATTAAATAAGTTGTCATTGACAAGAGAATATCTAGTAAAACAACTAGAGAGAGGACATTTTTTCATTTAGTTAGTTTATTAGAGGCCTCCAGTTGTTACTAGATAAAAATATGTCACATAAACCAAATTTAAATATTCCTATAGAAATACACATATAACTGAAGATTTTTCACTAGAAAATATTAAGACCAAGTTAATACCAGAAAATTGTAAATTTCTTCACTACTGTATCAATTCATGAAGGAAATGTATTTTCTACTATTCAGCTCTTAGAAGAACTACACGTTACTATAACAAAAAATTCTGAAGCAGTTCTGTCATAGTCCCTGCTGTTTGCCTGAAATAGGTAGGCTACCTTCTCTGAATAATTCACTGGTGTAAATATAGAGCAATCACTTTTTTTTTTTTTTTTTTGAAAGATTCTCTTCAATTGATTATTAGTTTTTGGTTTCTCACATGCTTATTGCTGTAATGTAAAAAGAAATTAGAGGTAGGTAGAATTTATGCAATACAGCTATAACCACAGTGTAAAGAAAAGACCAAAGATATTATCAATATAAGATGTAGAATACTTTTTTTAGCCAGAGTCCCTTGGTGAGCTCCTGTCTACAGAAGAGGAGTTTTCTGTCAGAGCAGACATATTCCCTTCCCGCCCTCGCGCTCTTGCAGGCTGGCGGAGATAAAACGAGCTGAGCAGAGAAAGGGAAGGGAAGCAATTGAAAGGGGTGTGTGGAGGGGAGAGTGACAATAAAGAATGTTTTCTCCCTCTGTTCTGCCAGTCCTGCAGCACCTGTGGATTTTTAAATAGGAAGTTTGAGGGGTTATTGGGTGGGATGGTCTTACAGATCATGGCAGGCAGAGTGTTGTCTGCCAGCTCTGAAGGACAAAAGGATAGCACCAGACCCTCCCAGACCCTGTGTCCCTGCATCCCTGTGCTCCCTGCCCCAGGCCCCATAGGACTCAGGCAGCCCAGAAGATGGAGCAGTCGCCAAGGCCCGTCAGGTACTTCGTTGTTTGCAACTGAATTGGCTGTAGCTGAGAGCATGCCCTGCCTGATGAATGCTCTTTGTAATCTGAGAGTCGCCCCTTGCAGATTTTCTCGCCTCCTATGCAGTGCAGTTGGACCCATCAACGCGTGAGGCAGAGGAGATTTTTGTGTTTTCTTTTCCCTGTTTCATCAAAATGGTTCCTGTGCGCTGGAACAAAAGCCAACCTCAAACAGCAGGTCATTTGGCTGCTCTGAGCAGTGGTGTTGTGCCATCCTGAGAAGCTTTGGCAGCTGGTAATGAGGGACCACAGGGACTGAGATCCATAATGTACACGGCTTCTTTAGAAAAATGCTCTTCCTAGGGCACAGGAGCTGAATGGGGTGCCGAAGATGAGGCTGAGGGTTTTATAAATATTCAGAGCCTCTGGAAGTGCACAAGTGCACAGGGGATTGTTGTGTGTGCAGAGGATGTCGGCACCCTCAGGCTGCAGTTATTGCTGAGCTGTGCTTCTGCATCAGCCAGCCCCTCTGATGCCCTGTGACAAGGTTGGTCTTGGGAAGGGGTGATGGATTTAGCCCTGGCTTAGTTATTATATTAATTTAATCACTATTTCACATCAAATTCTTATTATCTCTTCTGTTGTGGGAGCTGGCATGTGTGTGATCTGTTTGACTCATCACTAGATTGCTTTACTTAGCAAACTGTTGGTTGATTACTGCTGGTGGCATTTACGAAAATATTTATTTTTAAAAGTATGAACCTATATACATATTTTTAATGTAATGATGTGGGCAACTCTACACAGGTAACATACTGACAGTCTCTTCAGCTTTATTTGCTCATTGTGCAGCATTTGGCCTTGTACAATGTTGTTTTCATGTGAGACACAAATTGTTTGAGAGAATGTTTTCATTAATTCAGCTTGTCTGATGATCAGGTTCAAATGTTATTTTAAATGCTCGCATTCCATATTTCTGATATGAAGTATGAGCAAGACTGTAAACACTTGTTTTCTTAAAGTGATATTCCTATTTAGTACCTGTGAAGCAGTTTGGTACGGATGAAGTTCCTTCCTGTCAAGGCAGCCTGGGTGAAACAGCTGGATCAGAGGAATAACAGAGTATGTCTGAATGACTCTATGTGTGCGTGCTGAACAAAAGGATACACAAGTACCAGAATACCTATAAGCTGCACAGTGATTTCATTCCATCACTAAAATCACCCAGGCTAAAAAAACGAAATGCATACAGAAAGAGGTTAATACCAATTATAAACTCGCAGCTCATTATATACTTCTCAAACTAATACAGATACAACATGATTTAAGATTGGAAACTGTGGCTAAAGGAATTAGTTGTCTCGGCATGAAACTCGGTTTATTTAATCAAAGTTGTTTCCACTAGAAAAGTGGATTAGTTTTTCTTTAAGACAGAGTTAAAAGTTTTGCAGCTAATTTATTTTAATAAGCATTCAGTCACTGACTGCTGCAGAAAAAGGCTAAACTGTAATGAAGAGCCAGGAAAGAAAGCATGACTTAATTATTTTTCTGGGGTGGATAATGAATAAATTAGCTACGCTGTAGGCTTGCTGTTTCTATAGAATTTATTACTTTTGCTTTAAGAACCATATCATGACAAAGTCAATTTTTCTCCTGACTGCAAACTGATTGATGGGGTAATGTCTGGTTGTGAAAGACTTCCTCTTCATCATTGTATTGCCAACGTTGGTATCACAAAGTGAGTTTGAAGTTTTCCCGAGTGCATGTTCTCCTACGTAATTACAGATGACAATTATTTTAATTCCTTTTTTTAACAAGCTTTTTAATCACGTAAACTACAGAATGAATAACTTCGATGAGACCAAAGCTGCACATAGCTTGAAAACTGCTTTCTTGGTCCTTAATTTGTTGCCACAATGTCTTCTATGCGAAGAGCTAAATACTGTATTTAGAATGACAGCAGGTGTTTTCATGGGAAGATGAACATGGGTATAACAAAAAGGCTTTGCCAAGGAACAACTAAAGAACGGTCTTGCAAATGTTCAAAGGATGAAATTTTTAAGGATAAAGATTATGAATTTGACATGGCATAGGGAATATAGTGTTGATTCAATTCCCACTACAGTCATTGGGACACTTTGATTTAAATGGGAGCTGGATTTGACCTGGTAGATGTACAAAAAATGGTGACTTTAATATAAACAAAAATGTAGCATAAATGTCAGAAGGAAAAAAAAAAAATGCTGTGATTTACTGCAGTGTGAATCCTCCCAGCCAAATGAAGAAACACACGCAGTTAAGATAATGAAAATAAGATTAACTAAAGCATTAGAACAAGCATTGCATAGAACTTACTTTGATAAGCAAACTGACTTTTCTACAAGCCCTGTCCTCTTGGGACCTTTTTTTGGTTTTTTTCTGTTGATACAAACAAACGAGATACAAAGTCTTCAGATATATTGCTTAGGATATATTTTATTCTCTGCTCCTCCCCAATCCCAGATACTAAAAACCTATATTGGAGCTTTATTATCTCTCAAGTAAGGAACTTTCCACTACATAATTTCACATGCATCCTGAGAAAAAACATTCATTTCAAATATGCCATTTCTTGGTTTGATAGCCAAGTTAGCAATGCATGTTTTAATTAAAGGAGGGAAAACATTGTATTAAGGAGGCATTACTTATTTTGATTAACTTTATCAGAGGGCTATTGAACATGGGGTTTTTGAGGGAAACATTTACCTTGAACTTGCAAAGCAAAAATGAACACAGATCAAAGTAGCAGATTTCACTCTGAAAGATACATTATTAAGCTACGCCCAATTCTGCAGTCAAAGGTCTTTAGTAGTAAAGGGTCAGGAAAAACTGTATAGGGGAAGAGGCTGAAACAGATAATCCTGTCTTTTCTTACAGTCCCCAGAGTACTATGCAGTTTTGGGTGTTTATTCATCAGCTGCAGAGGACACTGAGTTCTTATCTGTTTATTTCCACAGAAAGTAATCATCTTTTACTCCTTTATGAATACAAAGCTAAAATCATTATGACTTATTCCATCAAATGCTACTCTGTCAATGGAAAAAGCTCTGAGAAAGGTCAGTTGTTTGACTCTTAAGCTACAGCATTTGCAAGCAGAGCTTGTAGTTTGAGATATTTTCTATATAACAGGCTAAAAGACACATCTAGGCATTTATGTAATTATTTCTGTGTGTTTGAATATGTAGTTTAATGACCATTAAAGTAATTCAAAGGAGCATTCTTTTGGTAAAGATAAACTTTACAAGTTCAGTAAGAAAAAGCAAGCCAATAGACTCTATGTTACAAGCATGTTAGTTTTCTCTTCTTTTATTTAATTTGTGGCTGCTCTCAGGGCCCCTTCCAGTGAATGTATCATTTTTATTAAAATTAATGTAAAATGACTCACAGAGTCTAAATTAATTACAGTGATACATAGTGTTATTCTGTTCTAAGCAAAAACTAAGTCTATTCATGGTTGTTCATGTTTGCAGCATAACAAATCAAAATAAAAAAAGCCCCTCCCCATGCTCCCCAAAGATGGCACTGCTTACTGCTGGTTTGAAGTAATGATAAAGAATTGCAGAATTCTGCCCCTGAACCACTAAAATTGAAGCAGTCAGTTGCAGGCTTTGCATCTACATTTTAAAAAATTCATTATCATATGATACATTTAGATTGGGAAGAAAAATCTTTTCTCTACAGTATATAGAGACTTATGTTTTCCTAGTTTTTCAGCAAGATGCTATTATTATTTTTCCAACATCAAGGGCATAACCAAAATTATGCTTTCTCATGTGCAGAGGGGAGAATGAAAACAGCACAGTTTGCCTAAAATTCTTCAGCTATTTGCTTTCTCACCATTGTATCCATCTACTTTGCTGCTGAAGATGCATAAACTCACAGACAGTGGCTTTAACCTGAGTGTCATATGAACTGTAGTTTGAAGGTTTAGACTGCAGACACATAAATTGGCAGGTTCAAACCCAGACTCTTTAGCAAATATGTTCAGGAAAATCTGTGCTCCCCAGCCAACAGGAATTCCACTTCTTTACACATACCTCAAATGTTTTTAGATGTCCCTTGTATTTATAAACACAAAGACCACATACAAAGATTGGGGCAACTGATTGGAAATGAAGTAATAGGACACGTATAGGTGAACACTGAACATAGGTTAATGAACCACAAAAACCTTCCAATTGTTTAACAGTAACCTTTATAAGTGCAAAGTAACCTTTATACTTAGAAAATATTCCATCAAGTATATAATTGAAGAAATTTTTTAAGAACAAAAAATTTTAACTGCTTTGCAAATAAATTGGAAACATAAAGTTTAAACATGCCAAACCCATTTTTTCTTGCACGTTTTTGCATTGCTCTACACAGCAATGTCATTACTAGTGGGGCCTTGCAAGAGCTTAGAGTGAGTAGAGATAAAGAAGGCAAATGGACAGTGACAGCCATGTAATCCAGTGTCTGATTGCTTTTCCACATGTCACTGGTGAAACACACAACTCTCCCCTCAGCCTCTGTGAAGGTCTACAGTATTCAGACTCGTTCAGTCTAATGCTGTCCATGCAGACAAACAATGTCTTGAAGGAATCCTTTGCTGAGATTATGCTCTCTGGAAATGTTTTGACACCACTATTGCTCATCATTAAAAATTCATCTGCAAGCCTGAGCTACAGATATGAGTCAGGAACAGCTCAAATTGACACAAACCTTAAACTTTACGCTGTGAGTAGAAAACATTAGAAATATTTTTGTCAATAGTTTTTCAAAAACATTTGCTCCAAATGCTTCATTACGTTTGATCACTACTCCTAGAAGCTGATCTCTATAAATTTGTAATAAAAACTTTTCAAGAGAACTGCCACCTTTTCTGTTTGTGCTCTTTTAATTGAACCTCATGTAATTTTCCCTTTTTTTGACAAATTTTATTTTAAATTCAAGTAATGTTAGTCTACTCTTTAAAAAAAAAAACAATAACATTTAGTATAGTCCTGGTGTTTGGGAACAAAATATTTGCTGTTAGCCTTTATCATCACCTATATAAGAATTTAATGACTGGCCAATCAATTGCTCTTAAGATTGTTCTTAAGATTCTACAATTCTGCATCTTCTCAAAAGCAAAAAAAAAAAGAGGTTAAACAAACTATGTGTGAAGTAGTCCTGGTGCATTTTGTATTGCCAGCAGTTTTGGTGTTTTTTTAAATATGCTAGGTAAGATAGACCTGGTTCTTCAAAGTATTAGACCATGGCTACTAACTTTGCATCCTTTCAAATCCACTGAAGTTTACCTAATGTGAAACTGGAAGAAGGAAGTGAAAAGCAAGTTTGAATATTTCTAGGGATTAATATGTGTGCCTCATTTTGTAACTTAGTACATTGCATAAGCCACAGCAAAGATCAGTCTTAATGAAAAGAAAAAAAGTAGACTAGCTCTTTTTATTCTTCATTTGAGGAAGATTATCCATCCTTTTTCCTTTTTCTACCCTTCAACAGATACCATGGTTTATAGAGTGAAATAATAAGAGCTGCAGAGAAAACTGTTGTGACTCTTCAGTAGAATATAGGCTATCTAAAACATGTTTAAACACAGCATAAACCAGTTACTAATGAAGAAGGTGAATCTTAAAAATATATTAGGTTTTTTTCTAATGATAGAAAAAAAATTGTCATGTTTGGCATTAGTTTCACCTTTTTCTCTTTTTTCAATATTTTTATTTCTCCTGCTGTGTAATACAGGTGCTGATCATGGTACTAAAAATGCAATATTAAATATGAGAACTGCTTTTGTTGCCACAAAAATTTAAATTTGTGAATTGGTGATGTTTTGTGTAGAAAAACACACTCTTGTGAGTCACTGCAGAATAAGGACAAACCATGCCTAGTAACAGGCTGAATGTTCAGCATTGTCTCTACTCTGCCTCCATCCTCTTGAAGGATTTTAGCTGAAACCCCGTGCAGCTGTTTGCTGGGCTGAGCACTGGTGGGCACCCAGAGGCCAGCAGAGCACAGAGCCCTTCAGTGCCCCAGGGCAGGGGTGCCAGGGGGGTACCGGGGGGCTCTCATTGATCCTGAGTGAGGCAGCAGCCTCAGCCCAGCCCCAGCACCTTGTGTGTGCCCCTGGAGGCCCTTCACACGTGCCTGGCTGTCCCCAGGCTGTGCCAGGGCCACCCTCAGCCACCCAGCCTGGCAGCGCTGCCCTGAGCTGCTCCTGCCCCTGGGAAACCTCCAGAGAAAGCCCAGAGGGGAGAAATGTGCCCTGTGCCTTTTGACCTACAGCCAAAAACTCTCCCTTTTATGTCCATCTTTCATCCCTGTCCTGCCCACAGTTGCCTGAGTCTTGGAGCAGCAAGAGCTTGAAGCTCAAGAGGCTTCTCGGGTTCAGGAAAATTCCCACTCTGATATTTTCTTTGATTTAGAGAATGACAGATTCATTTTTTTGCACATGAAGTAGTGATCTAGAAACACTTTCAAGCAGAAGTTTTTCCTTTCCTGGAAGAGCTTCATCAGCATTAGCATTAGTCATTTTTATAAATGTAAAATAAGCCACAGAATGTTGCTCTATCCTGTTTTCATTTAAAAAAATATCTACAAACCAACCAACAGCTGTTATTATAAAGTGTTTTTTTGCAGTATGACCTTTACCTCATACCTTGGTGACAAGATAAAGGAAGCTAAATTTTAGACCTGTATTTGTGTGCATATTGTTTTTCTTTTCTTAGTAATATAACACTCCTAACAGTAATAGGGTTTGTGATTACATTTTGGGACTCTCCATCTATTATACTGGCTTCAATTTCTATTAAAAATATATATTTTCGGTGGTTTTTATAGCTTAGCAATGAAATAGTCTCAAACCAGCTTTTTGTTTTTCTTTTTTTACAAAATGTCTTAGCTTGAGAATTACACTTTTCTTAACCGTATATTTAAAATAATATAATAATTATTTAACAGCTTCAGTGCAGCAAAATTTACCATTTCCTAAGTATTAGAATTTTAAAAACAAGTCAAAAATCAAAGAACAGGTTCAATTCTCAAGCAAACAGGGTTATTAAAACATGCAGATCTTATTTTTAGTGCTCCACACATCTGACAGTGTTCAATGTTGAGTGGTTAATATTTTACACAAATGTCCAGTGCAAAAAATACAGAACAATTTTCATATTAGAAGCAATTCCACAAATTCTTGTCACATAATTCTAGCACAAACATTTCCATTGAGTAAAATAATTTTCTAACACGAAATTTTTTCTCGTTTACATGGAAACAATTCCGACTCTCAGATATCCTTCTCATAATAAAAAAACCCTCTCTGAAATATTTGATTTTCAGTAAGGTCAATTCTGAAGTTTGCACAACTGACTTGATTTTTCCATTACATGTATTGGTTGAATTTAAACAAAAATGAAAAGGCTATGGACAACCAGATAGTTGTATGTGTGTATATATACATATATAAATGTATGTAGATAAATAGGTTTAAATATATAAAGAAATATATACCTACACAGGATCTGGTAATTAGTAATTTTTCTGCTACTTCCAAGTAATGTGAATATGCATTTTGAATTTGAATATGCATTTTATTCCCTGTGTTTTTCAAGGACAGGTGATTGAAATAGTTCAATTTAATTTACAATTAAGCAAGAAACCCAAAAACGTGTAAGAGTAGAAATGTGATGAATAGTTGAGCAAAACTGCCTTTCAGGTGTTCACTGGAGAGAGCTCACAGGGAGGTAGAATGAGATTTGATCTTGTTTTATGGTATGGTGAGTACAATATTCAGGAAAACAATAATTTGCATTTAGTTAGCATCAGAGGTAAATTTAGTCATTATTGTCTTTTTCTAAGATGAGCAAATGTAGAATTTAGCTCACTGCCCAGTCTTAAGGAAGAAATGTCAGGCAGCAGCCACTCTGTCACCTGAGCTTGGGGGCAGGACCCTGGCTGCCCCTGCTGCACCTTCCCTGCCAGAGGCTGCTCTGCACAGGCTCTCGGGTGACAGCAAGAGGAGGTGGATTTTTGTTTACCAACCACACTCTTTGTACAAGGCTCTCCAGCGGGTTCCCTGTGAATCCCTTCTGTGTTTGAAGGGTTACACAAGTGCTCCACCTGCCCTGCCACATTTATCAGCTGTTACTCCTTCAGATCAGCCTGATCTCAGAGAAGAGCCTGGGTTAAGATCCATTTTGCTGTGCCCAACATTTTCCTGCCACTAACTGTTCTCCCTCTTCATGGCCATCGATGCATTATGATCTTCAACCCAGAGGGTCCAAGTGCCTCCATAAAATGCAGCAGGAACCTGGGCACCTTGCTCAGGGCACAGAGCAGCTACGGGGAGCAGATGCCTAACTGTTATGTGCTGCCGTTTTCACAGTTGTTGCACATAAGTGCATTGGTGGATCTAGCTGCTCATGATTAATTTAGCTTTACTCCACTGCTTATTTAATAAAGATTTTATTATGAACAGAAGAAATCAGATTTAGAAATTAAGCTGCTTCCTACGACAATCTGTGTGTGCATAGAAAAAATTCTGGAGACAAAACTGGACAAAGGAAAAGAGTAATGTCCTTACAGTTAGCATATGTATACTGTACAACCCATTTTCCCATTTCTCTTTGACCATTAAAACATTTCAATGAATTATACATAGAGCAGTGAAATCATTTTAGCATCTCCAGTGGAACTAGCCCTCCAGCAAAGAGCAGCAATGGAGCTTCTTTTGCTTCATAGCCTTGCATACAAACAATCAAGAGAGGAATGCTTAGTAATGTGGAATATACAATGTTTAGCTCCATACACATTCAGTTCAGATTTTAAGAACAGAAAAGTGGGTGTATGTTTGCAAATAAACTCTGTTCAACACGAAAATAATCTAATACCACAGGTGAACTTTCAATCATTAGTGCCAAATGAGGATACCTTTAAATCCATAAGTTCCAATTCATTTGCATAGATCAAGAACAAAGGAAGTTAATTGTTGATATAAAAATAAACAGACGCTCCCAACAGCTTTTCTCTTTTAGCTCATTAAGCCCAGAGCAGACTGCACAGACATTAAGCAGAGCTGTGGGGTAGGCATTTTTTGTGGCATTTTGTGTGGCACAGTGACCCTCAGGTGCAGGTAAAGCCCCGTGCTCAGGGGAACTCCTCCATCCCTGCCCTGTGCTGACAGAGGCGCCGCTCAGGAAGGCAGAAAGGAGCAGGGTGGTGGGACAGGAGTCCATTTCTCTCCTGTGTTTGCTCAGGAAAGCATTGCTGCTCCAAATGACACTTAAGCACGTGTTTAAGTTCTAGTTGGACATAATAAGGAGCAGGAAATGTGTGCTTAAGTGTTTTCCTGAACAGAGTCCAAAACTGAATAGGTCATGGGTGAAATCTCCCCCTGCTATGCTGTTCTGCCTGCATCACTACTTGCAGCTGCCTCCCCAAGGCAGAGAACTGTCCTTCTGTGTCTCCAATAAAATGCTATTATTTCCAGGTTTCCTCAGAGACCTGAAGGAAGACTGAATTTCATCCAAAAAAGAGTCTGATGGAAGTTTCAACCAAAGAAAATAAATTACAGTGTTAAATAAGGTTAATCCTTTTTCATCATTTTAGTGGTGTCCACTTGTCTAAGTGGCTATAACTTCAGCACAAAGTATGATGGGACCAAGTGTTCACTTGCATGCAATATTGCAAAAATGAAATAAATGGGGTAGTAATTTCATCTGAATTAGATAGCTTTTAGTTGCAATATTGTAGCACTGAATGGAATGCTCTTAGAGACTGCATTTTGCTAACAACTGCCTCTTTTAGTCCAAGAGAAACTTATTTCCCTTTGCACAAACTATTTGGGTTATTTGGGTTATTAATGGACACCCCATTCTGAAACACTTGATTTACAAAATCTCTTGACCTGACTGCATGCAATTCACACCATGCACTGTGTGGCCACGAGATTCTGTGACATGGTTCAGTCAGGGAGCAGCAGGTCACTACAGAAAACATAATTCCAATGTCACAAACCTGGCTCTTTAAAATCCTTATTGATTTTTGAAACGAGGAATAAAAGTAAGGAATTTAAGGGAGGAGATCTTTAAAAAAATAGCAGCAGACTTTACACACATACCATTGTAAGATGAATTGTTTTAATTAAAGGGGTCATAGTTACAGGCTTGTTTGCTCATGCTGTTATCGAGAAAGGAATAATGAAGTACGATTTCATCTTCTGATCACCCATCTCCCAAATAATCTTAAACCCTTTCAGAATATTTTTGGCTGCAGTTGTCATTAAATAAGCAGAGCTGAAACATGGCTATTTATCACAGCATGTATGCTTCCACTTACTGCAACATTTGTAGTATTTCTCATTCTCAAAAAGGAAACAGTGAACACTTACAAATATTTACCTACTATCAATGACCTAATGTCCAGTTTCCAGTGTCCTCTGTCTGTTGACTGTGCTCTGCAGTGTTTCATCACCACAATCTTTGCTGCAGTTAACATACAGCACAAAAGTTCACAATGTATTGGTGTGTTAGATCACTGCACTATAACTATCATTTGTCCTACATTGTAAGCAAGGGAGAAAATAGAAAGGATTAAACAACTATTTTCTCCAAAGATCCTGCAATGTTTTCTGTAAAAACTGGCAAAATTACCCATGCCTATAACGATCAAATGCTATACTTATTTGATCAAAATAATTATAGGAAAACATGACATTTAAAGTTGAAATTGTTTCAAGAACCACTTTCAAAAAGTATTATATTAAAGACAAATCAATACTCTTTCTACTGTCTTCAGGCAAGATCTTCAAAACCTGAGATAATTGAGTATTTGAAGAACCACAAATCACATATTGATCCGAAGAATTTAGATACAGCACTGAAGAGAATGTGTTCCCATAACAAACTGCCATGTGTTGACACTACTGCTGCCTATTTTTATTTTTCTCAGCAATTTTAGGGCTCATCTAGTAGCTACCGAATTGTGCAGCCAGTGGCATTGATAATACTGTGAAAGTCAGAACATTCATAAACTTATTTTCCATATAGTCTTGTTGATGTACACACACAGTAAAAATGAAGACTGGCTAATGTGTTATCCACTGAATTAAGGCATAACAGAAGAAGACATACGGTAGAAATCTGTGACAGCTTCCCTTAGAACTGTCTAAAGGTGAGAGGAAGAAAACAAAAATAAAAAGATAATTGCATTGCAGTGAACAGCCTTACTTTTGGCCTTCTGTGGCACAGTACTTTTTTTTTAATATGTGAATTTACTTCTACACATACATAGCTAAAATTCTGTTACTTCAAGTTCACTTATCATTTTACTGCTGGTTTTCATTTTTGTCAAAGCATAAATAAGTTTCAAATTATTCATTATGTTTGCTGAACATATGTTCAGCAAAGAGGTTAAAGAGGGCTTAACAGATTATTTTATATATTAGATAAAAAATGTATACTATAAAATGGATTTTTAAAACCTCATTTGAAAAAAAAAAAAACAAAACAAAATAACATATTCTCTGCATAAAAGCAAGAAGGCAAACAAACAAAAACACTAAGAGGACCTTAGGGATATGCAAGAAAACTTTGAAGAAATGTCAAGCAGAAACAGAAAATGTGATGAAAAACCCCAAATGAATTCTGGTTAGCTGTCCAAGTTTCTCAGTGGCCTGAAGTCCCTTGAGATTTCTGAATCTCCCTAGGTTGTCTATTTTATGTTTCACATTCACACCTGGAAAAGTGCAAATATGCCTCACTTTTCTGTAGTTCACAGCAAGCCATCAAGGCTCAGCTGTACAAGGTCCTCTCCAAGAGCTGTTGTTCCTGGAGATCTCCACATGATCAGAACCCTAAAGCTGCAGTAGGAGATTGTTACCTCTCCATCTCCAGAAAGCATTTTCCAACAGGGAGATATGTTATTTGGTGTAAATCAGGATGTGATTTGGGGGCTAAAGTTATTTCTAGTATTATATAAGCTTTATTGCAAAAGAGTCACAGATATCCTCAATTTTACCTGCATTAGTAATTTATCTGTAAATTTTCCTCTGTGACCCAAGAAGTCCAGAAGAAAAAAAGTTCAAGTCTTGAATGCAATACATGCAATTTCCATTGTTGATGTCATGATATGTTAGGTTGCCCACATTGCTGCATACCACTCCATTAGTTCTTAATATTTTATAATGCTTGTTTTCAAAGGCAGATTTTGACATGTAGTATGCAGCATGTGATTCTCTTCTTGATTACAAAACCAGGTTGATACTGCTGTGTATAAAAGCCTGGTGACCACTTCAGTACAGTTTAAGACTGAACAATTTTTAAAAAACTAGCTCCAAACTAACTCCAAATAAACAACCCAAATACATACCTTAGTCATTTATTTCCATATGTGGTGATAAACTTATATTATAAAGGAAATGTTTCCAAGACTGAAAGTGGATGCAGTGCTGCAGATACTTAAAACTACATTCTTTCAAGTGTGCTGCCACAATTTTTCATAATAATTTATAATTTTTTTAAAAAAAATATATTTAAATAACTACTAAAAAGACAAACGAGTTCTAGTTCAATGTCATAAAATGTTCATTCCACTAAAAACGAAAATTTTATCCAATTATTATAAAATATTTCCCTTATATGAAAAGTTGGCTAATAAAAACTCAAAGTTATTCATATTTAAAGTCAGCAGTTTCGAGTAACTGTCCCTCATTGTAATCTTTTGCCTCAAATATGTTGTCCACTCCCATCAGACTGATCTTATTGAACAAAGACTGACTAATTGAAAGAGATCACATGTAGGCCATGGAGACGTCATTAGACGATGTGATAATATTCTAGAAGATTTTCTCTTGGAAATACTTAGCTCATTAATTTTAAGGGCAAATCCTGATACAATATCAGAAACTTATTCAGGAGAATTCAAATAAGTTTGTGATTTAACTACCATGGCATAAGTACTCTGGAGGATCAAACTAGCTTATATTTGGTGCCAGCTTATATTCTTCTCTCAGGTGCAGAGTGTCAGATAAAACAGAGTACTGTGGAAATTCTATGAATTCATGGTAGAATAACTAAAATTTCCAAAATTTACCTGATATTTGGAATGCCTGTAAGGAACACCCTATATTTAGTATAATAGTCAGGTTTATTATCAATTTTGCATGTGTTGGAGCTTGGATAAGCAAAAATGAATTTTAACAAAAGTGTAACAAAAGTTGTATAAACAAAGTTTGTTTACAATTCAGTCACTCAGAACTATTCTCTTTCCTTAAATTCTTAATGCTTGTATGACATCTGGTACTAGTTTGCAATTACTTTTTTAGAAATTTGGAGAATGTAAATGGAGGTTTTTCATAGTAAATTGGAAAGATCGTGCTTAAGACACGATGGGTGGGAAGAAGAGAAATGCAAGCTTTCTTTTTTCTGTAAAAACAGGTGTTATTTTTTGAGATGATCAAAGTCATGGCATTCAGTCAACAGGGTGAGGACTAGGACTCGGATTCTGTCACAGATAGGATAAAATTCCCACATGTCAGGTCTAGTCTGGCTTTCCCTGGACAGAACCTTCATTCAGCTTCTCCAGATGCTGGGATGCATAAGGTTTTAAGCTCATGAGCTTGTGGGGAGTTCTGTATTTAAGATCTAGACTTTGAGGCTGCTTTAATCTTCTCTGGCTCTCCTTAGGACTATTGGCAAAAGATTTTTCATCTCCTGAAAAGTTTTGTTTGATCATCATTCAGAGTTTATTAATAGTAGATTTATGCACACCAAGATCTCCTAAAACGACATATTGCTGAGCAAAGGAAGTCTTTTGTCTCCAGCATGGCTACAGTGATTTTGACCATGAGAGACAGAATTGACACAACCCAGCTGCACTGAGTCCCTCTTTGCACATCTGTCTCATGCAGGCTAGCATCACCAGGATCCTTAAAGTAGGGAACTTCGAGGATATTTTCTTATGGCATGTCAGTTCTCTTTTTTTGTAACCAGCATTGCTACCAGGATATTTACAATTTCTCCCCATCCTTTCCAGTGCTGCAATTTCTGAATGCCTTTTCTGTGAGCTGAGCAGCAGCGTGAGCAATCCTGCAATGCAGATACATGCGGGATCCCTGAGCCAGGGTAATTTATTCCTGCCCTCCACGGACCACATTAAGCAAGGAAGCTGTCTGATGATTTGGAAACAGTTGTAGCGACTGGATGTATCATACAGTTCAAAAGAAACTGAAATGCCAACATAATGGATAATTGTAACAATGTCTAACCATCGGGGGAAATACGTTCTGACAGGAGGCAGATGATATTTGGAATTATATTATTCCATAGGAAGACAGAAATTCCTATTTTTAAAGAGAATAGCAAATAAGAATGTGTAAGAAATATGTGCTTTCACTACAACGTGATTCAAAATGGTCTGAAAAAAGAGCGAAAAACACAAACTCTACGGCAGAGGAAATTTATATATTTTTTGGCAAATAGGACCGTGCCTGTACTATCTTGGTTGAATATAAAAATAGACAAGAATGTTTTTAAAAGTTAAATATTTCGGTTTTTTTGGTTTTTTTTTAAATTTAAAAGCTATGTTTTCATCAAATCTACAGAAATATTTTTGGATTCCACTTAAATTAATCTAGGTTTTGAAAATTTCCTTTTCTGCTTTAACGACACTTGATTTTCCCACTACTTTTTTTTTTTTTTTTAATTTACTTCTTTTTTTTATGTTGTTTTAGTTTTGCTTTGTTTAGACACTGGTATTTACACAGTCATAGATAATTTTTTTTTCTTCCATATCCAAGCTCTTAGCAATTATAGCGCTATAGGTAGTAAATCTTAGAAAAAAAAAAAATTGAACAGTCTTCATCTCTCTTCAAAGAACATTGCTATGCCACTCTACCTCTGGCTTATTTTGATATTATAATTGTAGCAGTCATTCCAAAAAGAATAATTTCAGTTTCAAGGTGCTTTTTTGCCCCAGTGTCTTTATATTTGATACTGGGTCTGTTGTCAGTATAAAGGAGAGAAACTATCAGTCAGTCAGTGTGTGAGCCTGAGCAGCTCTGTTTTTGCACAACTTCTCAAATGACATTAATATCAGTTCAACGTCGCATACGAAATTTTCATGGCACAAACTGGTCTGAACTAACTTATTATATTTTATGTTCTTCTCTTCCACTCCTCTTATTGCAGGTCTTTTTTATTATGTGTATCAATATCCAACTATTTATTTTCAAAAAAATGGTTAAAAATATTGGAAATATTTTTTTATGTTTGGGCCTTTAATTCTTACTCCTTTTTTCATTACCTGCAATATTTTGCCTAATGCTTCTGAGATAGTAGAATAAAAGACTCTAAAAAAAAAGTTGTTTTATACAAAAGTAAAAAGAATCTGAGCATTTCTGATCTGAAAGCTTTTCAAATTTCTCACTGTTTTCAATACACAGTTTTGCTATTGGTAAGCAGCAGCTGTTTTTGACTGAATCTCAGTTAGAGTCCAGTACCACCAAGCAATCACCCTGCATATGGTGCAAGAGTAGTTGGAGTTTTGTTTCGTCTTGCAAAAAAAGCATCCATAAAATTTCAGTCTAAAATTCAATTACTTTTAGACTAAGAATTATAACAATTAAAAAAAAAAAAAGTTCAGTTGATGAATAGGGTATGATTAATAGTGAGAAGACAAGTTCTGGAAGCTTAATGGTAATCATAGTAAAGAAAGGATTTCCCAAGAATATTTTCCCACTTCATCCTGTGTACAAATGCAAGACAGGCAGGGACCACAAAAAAGGTATCCTTTGCCACTACTAGAACTTTTTTTCTATTAAAATGTACATCATCTTTACTGAAATCTATAATGTCACATTTAATAATGTGTGTGTACAGAGTAAAGGAAAATGATGCAGCTTCATAATACAAATATGACTAAAACTTAAAATCAGTTAGTTTGGACCATCAATATCTGAGACACAAAACAAAAATAAAAACCCCTCTAAATATCTTTGCACTAAGAATACCCAGGATTAAATATTTATGCTGTTTTAAGGTATCTGAAAGACCTTCATCTGATGTATATTGATGTCATTCAACAAATGATTTCAATCGCAAAGGAAACATTGGATCATTGATGTTGCTATTTAAAAACTACACAAAAAATAATATTCAAGACAAAATAATAAATATTATGGAATTCTATTTAAGCTCCTACTGGATTTTATAAGTCCTGAAAGTTAAATATTGGCTTTCTGGGCAGGTTTTCCAAGTTCTCATGACTCTAATTCATATTTTCTTTAATATTTTGGTTTGTGGTTTACCATACTCATTACTGCCAACTCCTTACAACTATTCTCCAAAATGTTTTCTTATGAAACCTTTCTTATGAAAGGTTTCAATTCTACAATTTCTAGAAAACATATAGTGAAAAGGTAACAAGGTTGGTAAACACAGTTACCCATACAAATAATGTATAATATCAAAATGATTCTGAGGAAAGATATAGAAAATCTCAGAGAATATATCAATAAATACAGAATAACATGATTGAATTTTAAAATATTCTTCATGATCTTGTCTGTAACTGCAATCTCTCCAACTCTGACTGTATATCAGAAAATTGCAGCAAGGATATCCTGATTAAAATCACTTTTTTAAAAGATGCTATAGGTTAGGTTCAAAATTTCTCACAGCCCCTATCTATTTACAGAACTCACGATACTTTTCTTCTAAGTTTAAAAAAAAAAACCAAAAAAACAACTTTTATTTGCACAAGGTTGGGATCAGTTAGATTTTCTGGTTCTCGGTGGGATATCTGGAAAAAAAAGAAATTCATTTAGCAGAAATGAAAGGGGGAACTTAGAGGTGGATATTTTAAAAAATGTATCCTGGAATGAATATAAATATGCTCTTATCCTAAATCTTGTCCTAAAGCAGTCTGGCTACAACAATGTAAAAGTTAATGCAGAGATAATTTTGCTTCCTGTCTCCATCTTTTAATAGTTCCTGTAGAACATTTCCATAGATTCTTGTATTTTTGGTCTGATGCTAACTTGGTCAGATACCTGTCATGTTTAGATCTTGGTTTCCTTCTTCTCTCACTCAATGCATATTTGTATTTCTCAAAGATATTATGCAGTATTTGAAATTGCTCTTTGAGTCCAAAAAGAAATCTATGTAAACCAGAACAGAGTCAGAATAAAGTGCTAAATTCTATTTCCCAGCTGATGACTGGCCCTTACCACTGCCACAGAATTTGGCTTCATCTACATTAATTTTGTACACAAAGGAAGATCATATTTGCTTTTTTAAGAAATATTATGTGATCCAGAAAAAAGTTTAAATATCAGCATTCTGAACAAATTAACATAAGCATAGAAAAACAAATACTTCAAACAGTGTTTTTGCAACGAAACTTGCAAAAAATGTAATATCTTGTGAGGAAAGCAGTTTACACGGGAGATTCTTTTTTTCATTATCTTATTTTATAATCAAATGAGTTAAAAGAATATACCTCATAAAATTCCTGGTGTGAACAAGACTCTTTATTCCTCTTTAGAAAGGGGGTAAAGGCACACACCTTCAGTATTTTTACTGGTTTTTTCTCACAGATCTCTTTATGAGTCAAGCCTAATACTTTCACACAGCACAGGAAAGTGCTAGTCAGCATACTCTGTATTGTAAATAACTTAAAACGAGAAGTGAATCAAATGGGATTATTTTTCACTAACTTCTATAAGCATTCAATTGGTCATGAATACTAGAAATCAGAGAGACCAAATGTATGTTTTCTGGTTCAGTGACTTCACTTTACAGAATTACTTTCATATCAAAAGGGGAAATGGTCAAGTTGACTCAGAAAATACTGTGGGAGATAAAGTATTGAAAAGAAGCAATTCTTTTGTCAGCTGGACTTCTGAACAGCAGTAAAGACAGTAATTTCTATCTTATATTTGTGTGCTAATCTTCATGAGACTGACCTTGGGTTGAGCTCAGCTGGTGAGAGCCTGGTGCTAAAAACACCAAGGTTGTGGGTTCAGCCTTGTGTGGGCCATTCACTCAGGAGCTGGACTTGATGATCCTTGTGGGGCCCTTCCAACCCAGAATATCCTGTGGTTCTGTGATCAACTCAGAAACAGTAGTGACTTCTTCACTGTCAGATTTTTAATTATTTATGTATGGTGATGTGGGGCTAGACTTAGACTTTCATCCCAGTCTAAAGCAGGGGAACCCATTGTAGAGGCAGTCCCAAGAAGAGTTTTGGAAATCAATCATGTGAATCTACTTCAGAGTTCTGGGAAACAGTGGTTTGTAGCTGGGTCATGCTGCCAATAAATAACTTTTTCTTCACCTTTTCCTTCTCTTGGTTGGACAACGTGGTCAGCAAGCAGTAAGAGTGGAACTACACCTCTCCCAACTCACTCTCATCTTCCTTCCTCTCCCAATTCATATTTAATGAGTGTCCTCCAAGAAGTAGTCACAAGAACAGAAAGGAAATTCTTCCATTTTATGATCCCCTTTAAAAAGATGCTTAATTAAATTCACAGCCCAGCCTCTGTGAGGCCTCTTTCAATTCTAATATTGGCAAGGAGGTGAAATAATATCTTTGTTCCACACGTTTTAACCTTTTATTTCTTCCCCGTGCCAAAATGCAAAATTTAAAATGGTGTGCAGTGGCATGCAGCTGTGAAAACAGAATGATTTCTGGACATGATTACACTGAAAACCAAATTTGTTATCTACTCTCAAAGGTGAATATTCAGTGCATTTTTTTCCCTTACCCACTTAACCTCTGAAATGTAATACATTTACAGAAAAAAATTCCAATCATTTAGCATCTACTGCCTCTATTCCTTTGTGTGCTTTTCCACATCCCCATTGATCAATGCTAAGTATTTTATCAGATTCAAGACTGTAATAAACAGTGGAAATAGAGTGGGTTTATCTTATCTCATCCTAGTCTCATTTACACTGAGTAGGACAAGTTAAGATATGCCTAATGTAATGAAACTATCCTCATCAAAATATTTAGACTTTAATTTTTGAGTCATTACAAGGGTATTTTGTGCAGTTCTGAGACAAAATCAGTTTGGCAGGAGTTTTTGCATCATTGTGGGGCCTCACAGTGTCTAAGTGGGAAATACAATATATATCTCAGCATTGTGGTCCAGCCCTATTCTGTAATTTTTTTGACTATGTTTGTAGATATGTTTTCCTCAAAACACTCTGAAGAAGTATGTTCCTTTTTTTTCATTTTTTTCCATGGTTTAGTAGAATCAGAAAAAATGGGAGCCACATACCTGAGAAAGACATTTAAATATCCCTAAGATAAACAAGTTCAATTTTAAAATTGTAATTCAATGTTCAAAACAGATGATGACTAAACACTTTTACTAATTGCATAACTATGTATCATTTAAATAATCATATAAATACAGTTGATTAAGAATGACTGATCTTTAAGAAACCAATCAAAGTAACACAACCAAAACAACACTGAAAGAAAGGAGGCAAAATGTTGCATTGCCACAAGGAGTTTCCAAATGTGCTTACATGCATGGATTTAAGCACTGCAAATCTAAATGTAAGAATAAGCACATAAATAATTCCTGCTGATTGCAGCAGAAGTGCCCATCCAGGGAAGGCAAATGGATTCTGCCTTACGTTAGCTATTCAAATCAGTGGTGACAAGCTTTGCTTATACCAGTTCCAATAATAAACCACCTTTACACTGAGCTCAGCCCCCAGGAATTTCCTCCGAACCACACGATGGAAAGTTTTATATCTCCTTTATATCCACGCAAGTCCCCTGATGTCTTACAGAGGTAAAGATGTAAATGTGCCTGAATAATTGAATTTATTTTGAATAGAAAGTAAAGTCAGCATATGGAAGAAGGCATGTGTAGCCAGGACTGCTCAGTGCATCCCTCAGTCTGCTATAGTCTTCCTCTTACTAAGATATTTACTTAGAGCATGAAAAAGGTACAGACCTGAGTCTATAATAAATAATTTCATGAAGGTATTTCAGGTCTTTGCAAGCCTTTTCAATATGATTTTTTAAGGTTTTTTGAACTGTTATAATAATAATAATATATAAAACATTATAAATGTTCCACCAGACCCATGGATGCATGCTGTCATTAAACAATGGCCTTTGAAAATATTGTGTGGTTTGCACCTCACAGGAAAAGATAATAAATATATAAGTGGATGAAGTGAACACCAAACAGAAGATGCATTATTTTTTAAATTTTTTTGCATCAAACAGTGCTTCAACGCTAATGTTAAAGCAATAGGGGAGAGAAGGGAATGAATTATTTTCATCTTCCAGAAGCTGCTTAATTTCTTGGATTTCAGTCTGTGGACCCTTTATAAGTCATATTTTTATAAATTTCTATATTAAGTAAATATAAAGAACCTGAACATCTTCTCAAACTTGAGTCAAATTCTGGTACCATTAAAATATCAATACATTATCCGTCACTGCCTTAAAAAGTCCAGAGTTTAGCCCAAGTGTTATAGTCTTAAACCGCCTTAAGATATTGGGTTTTTTAAACCTGATGTTGTAAAAATAGAAGTGTCATAAAAGCTGACCGATTGCAGATGATTTTGCTTTTCCTATAAACCTACGTGAATTTTCAAAAGCATGTATTTGAGGAAGGAGTTTATGGAAGTTATTAAAAAAATTATCCCAAGGTTCAGCAGCAAAACCCTGCTGCTAAAGTTAGGAATCCTGTCTATGTTTCAATGCTGAAAGTCTCTTTCAGGTTTTCCCATATCCTGACTGCCTCAGGTAGCTCATGAACACTGTGGCAGAGCTTCCTCTCAGCTCCTTTTCCAGTAGCTGAGCTTTGGGACTGTGATTTTTCCCAGAAGTGGCGTGTGGGGCACTAAGTTCCTACATAGGTGCCACATTCTCTTTCCCCAGTGTACCAGAACTTTTACTGCTGTCACCTGTGGCAATTTAGATTTGGAGAGATGTGGTGAGTGCCTGGACACAGATGTGGTTAAGCAAAAAATGCACTGGGTATGGTTCTAAGGTCTCTCACAAGCAGATAAGATCTTTTCTTTAAGTGAAACTATATATGCGTACATATATATATATATATGTATATATATATATGTACTTTGAATACTTGAGTTTAATATTTCTAGAAGCCTTCTTTCTTAATGTATCATCTGTTCAAAAGCAAATGGTACCATTACACTACAGAACAGAATTAAAAATTAATACTGGCAATAATGAGGTAATACATGAGTAAATATAGTAATAACAGAAATACTTTCTTTTTGTGTGGAATATACTCAGATAAATTACTGGTTTTGTTCTCAGAAA
This sequence comes from Pachycephala philippinensis, assembly GCA_013397055.1. Classification (NCBI taxonomy): domain Eukaryota; kingdom Metazoa; phylum Chordata; class Aves; order Passeriformes; genus Pachycephala; species Pachycephala philippinensis. The sequence continues at coordinate 713,906 of VWZT01011431.1, read as the reverse complement.
CACACATCTTCCAAATAATTTCTTTATCTAAATTCTTCATAATTACATTTAATGACTCTATTCTTTTATCACAGTGCAAGATTTAAATAATAAAAGAATCCTAATAGACCGTAATTATTGTAATCTATCTGTAGATATTAAAAACATTTTTGAGAGGAAGACGTTTTAGTTACTGGTAATACAGTGTTACTGCTGAGCTGCATTCATATTCCTCCTCCCTAATTAGGATTATAGTGTTCAAGAGTTTCTTCTTACCTTCAGCAGCTAAAGATTTAGGATGAGAGTAACGAGCACACAGAGCGCAGCACAAGCTCTGGGGTTGCTACAATCCCCACGCCTGATCTTGGGCTCTGTTTAGCTAACTTTGAGATTCTGAGGTACAGAACTAAAGAACAAAAGGTTTAAAACACTCCAGAAAGCAAATCCTTACTTGGCTTGTCAAACTATACATACTTGTTTTACAATTTATCACAGCTGGTATTCCTGACCTGACTTCAGGCATTAGAAATCAAGAGCAGCCGTCTTCTTACCTTAGCATGCTAGCCCATAGAGGGATTTTGATGTTTCCTTTGAAATCATATCTTATCCAAAACTAGTAAGTACCAATGTGTCCTGTCTTTTTCCTTAACATTTTAAATGCTGAATATTTTTTGGCTTTTTCATCTCAGGTAACTTGATTTTCTATCCACACTAAATCCATCCTTTAAACTCCGGTGATTTTAAATTAATTAAAATTAACATAAATACAAATTATATGCTACTGATACATACGTTAACCTAAGAAAAATGTGTTACAGCACATTTCAAAACAAAATTTTGTAAGACACAGCCTCAATGACTTTTCAAACATTTTAAGCCTTGTGAACAGTTTCTTCTATTTGTTGAAGGTTTAAAAAAACCAAGTGATAATTTGAATGGTGTCAGGTGCAATGCAGTTAATTATTTTACTTAAGAATGTCTGAGGGAAAATTAACTGCCAGAGTAGAAAAAGGGGCTGCTGGTAATGAGTGGTGCAGATTTGTTTGCATCAAAATCAATCCTCAAATGCGGGCACTGACACATGACCTATAAACACAGCACAGGCACTAGAACCTATTCTTGAACAAGAGTCTGAACTAACAGCCCAGTAAGATTTTCATTAAAAATTAAGATAACATAAAAATACTGACAGTCTCTCTCCCCAAAGGAACCTCAGTATGAGGCCTGAATCTATAATTCAAACATTAGAATATAATCACAAAAATGCATATTTTATATTATGTATTATGTGTGTATATAATAGTATATATTTGATGCATAAAATATAGAGAGAAGTTAAATAATACATCACAATGTGGTATAATCACACCTTTCAGAAATTACGGGTACCTTGGCTTGGTATTTGAATCAGTCTCCAGAGTTGATATTTGCTTACAATTCACTGCTGCTCTTTACTGTTCACTCTAATCCAACCATTTATTATTAGGGAAGCAAATGCAAAATGCTTTTCTATTTAATATTTAAACCATATTCCTTAAGATCTGCTAATTACCTACTACAGTATTTCTTTAAGGTCAAATATTTTAGGACTTGGTTATCTGCGATAAAAGTCAAAAATCCTGTTCAAATCTGACACATTGTCAAAGAATCACGTCCCATACATAGGAATATTTCACTTCTAGAAATTCAAAGCATAATGACAACAAAACAGAATATTATTTGGAACAGACTTATTTTAGACTGGGTGGTGTTATGAAAATAGAAGTGGCAATACAAACAATAGCACATGTGTACAATCACTATTAAGTTAATTTACGACTAGAATTTTTACTGTTCCAGACTTGTATAAAGGACATATTTCAATTCTGTTTAGTGATTATTTTTTTTAAATAACAAGTTAATTCAATTTAATTTGCATAAATAAAGAATAAAAATTTAATCTATGCTGTAGCAAATTTCATTCTAATAGAATGAGTAATGAGGATTAATGTGATTCAGCTAGGTTATATCACTAACTATGTACCTGTAGGTACAAACCCCTCACCATTAGTAACTTAGAAATGGAACTCAATAACTCCATCCTTTCAATTTCTCACTGATATCTACTGTAAGTAGATTTGTAACACAAATGAGAGAGGGTAAAGAACGGCTTCTTCCTCAGTAAACTTGATTTTTTCACCCCCCCATTCACAGTGCTGTGGTCTGAAGCTGAGACATCAAACTGATATTCCAGAAATACTCTACAGACAAAGCCCTCTTAAATTTTACTAGCTTCCCTCAAAAAGGAAACAAAAAAAAGTCCTCTAATTTCATTTTTCTCATGACGTATTTCCTCCTTCATGCAAACCCTTCATTTGGTGCCCTAAGATTCTGGAACCTGCTGTTACTCCAGCAATTACTGACCTCAGTGCTGTTCATTTCCAGACAAGAAAGCTGCTGAGAAAAAAATTCCTAAAATGGGTGGCATGGGGATTAAAATAAATTATCATGATGGAATTTGTACTCTGCTGTAGATTATCAGTATTCCTAAATGAGCATTAGCATAAAGAGTTGATGTGAAGCCTTTCCACAAAATAATTTAGGCCTGTAATAAATATTCAACACACTGGGCTTTAAAATGGCTCCATCTCAGGGGAACAAGCTGGGTCTTACTTTAGCATCAATACACCAGTTGGCAGCCATAAAGCAAAAATGATACTTCACTTCAAAAGTTGTTTCTTCCTTAGAGAAAAACTGAGCTCCTGAAGAGAGATAAGAGCTGAGAAGAGAGAAGTTACTAAGAATCCTACATAGAAGTAACAAGTTTGCTAGTTTTTTCTTTCCATTCTTACTGTACTACGATTTTCCAATCTTCATAAACCACAACTTTTTCAAAGCTCTCATCTGCCCCATGAATTTACAGATAAATAAGCCTCACTTATCTTTTGAGTTTTAGAAAAAAATTAAAAAAAAAA
>VWZT01011431.1:699563-710933 GCA_013397055.1 Pachycephala philippinensis | reverse complement strand
AAAAAAAGAAGAAGAAAAAAACCTGGTAGTTTTATGCTGCCTTCCACAATCTTCCAATGTTTCTTCCAACCAAAATGCCATGCCAAGCAACAATTGTATGCATTCCACAGGAAAGAATGGGAACATGTTCATGGTAATGCTCATCATTATCTGAAAATTAATTAGGAAGTGAAATGGCAATCAATGTGTTATTTTTTCTCCATTATAGGTTTTCCTCTTGGATGGTGGCTGTAAATGAAACAAAGAAGGCAGCTGAGAAGTGGAAATGGTCAAACAACTTCGTGTGGCAAGTTTAAATGTGAGTGTTACACTTGTCTGAGCTATAAGAAGTCAGTGGTGAAAAGAAACCCTTTAATGACCTCAGTTATTATCACCCATCATCTTCCTACTCATGTTCATGAAAACAAAACTGCTTAATATGCTTAATTATGTAAGACAGATAAATAAAGCATGGAGTTACTCTGATTTGAATATGTTCTGTAGTGGCATTGCTTCCTTAGGATAAGTAATATCTCCTCCAACCACATTTTAATTCTGTTTTCTTTCAATCTTATGGTTCAAGGATTTAGGGCTGTTTGCACTGTAAAGAGAGCAATCACCAATCTGTAATGGTGGCAAAGGCAGAGAATGCTTTAATTCCAAAGAAATGGAAGTCAAGATTTAGATTATGACCTATGATTCATATAGCTTGGAAAAAGACCTTTATAATGAGGAGTAGAAGAACATGCAGAAAAAAAATATTGACTTTGTAAGATATCACACAGTGGGTTACATATAATTGCACTTGCTGATATTTTTTTTCCTTAAAATTAAATTTAAGGCATTCACAAACCTAGAGTTATATTTCTCTACATAATCTTTTCATATATGTGCTTCAAGAAAAAAGAATTAAATGTATATTATAAATCTACAGATCCCCATCTATAAATCTGGACTACATTATTTCTATGGGAGACATGATGTTTCTGTACATTCTTAAACTGTAAAATTTCAGCATAATTATTTTCATTACTATATTCTTCTTAAAATCACGTTTCCATTTATTATTTCTTTGGTTTAGCAGTAGGTATGTCTGATGGAAAATAAAATGTATGTTAAAGGTCTTTTTATGTGACTTTCCTTATTTTTTATTCTTAATTAGTGTTCTAATGTAAATTTTGTTATTGATCATTGCTGTCATGTCCCCTATTTTAGATACCTTATAACTATATATCCAATTTATAAGGCTGATACCAATCTTAGATGACTGTAGAAAGGGCTTAAAAGTACTATGCAAACATAAAAAGGGAATGTTTAAACCAGAAAATATAAATCATAAATTTAAAATTTACATGGAGTTTTTCTTAAAGGAGAAATGTCTCACTAACATTGAACAAAACTCTTTATTTGGCAGAGGAGATGAAGATGTCCATTTCTAGAATTAGCAATTCTGCTGCTATGCCATGCAAATCACCACGAATAGATTTTCTCAACTTTAGCGGATTATTGGCATAAAATAACTCTCATTAAGCTAAAAAATAAGATAATTAACAAAATTCACCATTATGTTGATGACAGAAAGGCCATGATTCTAATTTCATTGTTTTGTGTCCTCATCAAATGTGATAACACAGGTCCTTTGAAGAAAAAAGATTTGTTGGTTAAGTTCTCACATGTTATATGTTGGGGTCTTCTCTGGATGAAACAGAGAAATGATAAAAAATTCACACTACTTGAATGAGAAAATGCCACATATTTGCTTAATAATCTGATTGTCATTGTCTCCAAATAGAAAATAAATCTTCAAACACAGCCTAAAGGGATAAATCCCTGTCTAATAAGAATTATAAAAATACTCTTATATTTTAAGCTGCTATATTTTTTAATGAAAGGCACTGGCAAGCATTTCATTACTTATCTGCAGATATTGAAAGACCAGAATTATTTTTTACTCTACATTTGTTAGTTGTACACCTTTTATAACTGTTTAAATCAGCAACAAGCAAGATTTTCAGTCTTCTTCATTGGGGTAGATCTTTGCAACTACTCAATGTCACAATTAAATGAGTGCAGCATAATTTCAGATTTACATGTAGAATTGTGATCTGGGATATTAATTTTCAAAGAGTTTTTTGCATATGGGTTAACTAAAAAATAAAGTGCCCATAGTATTTCTATTGATTAGCAGTTCTTGGGAGTAACAAAAAGTGACACATTAAGGAAATTAGGGGGTTTTATTATTTCTCCACTTGATCAGTTTTATGAAGATAATTGGGCATAAAGGCCAGAGCTAAATTATATGAATTTTAAAAAAGGTCTGATTCAATGCAAAAGAATTTTGTATCTCATTCCTCATACTTTAATACAATATCTACTGTTGACAAACTGGTTAGGAGAATTTAATTTTAACTTTCACTCTTTCAAAACTTTCTTATGGTTCTGTTTGAAGTGAAATTGATAACACATCGGTCATGTTGATTTTAAGGTTCTAAGAGCCCCTGAAAATTAGAGATTTAAGCATGTGCTAAATAAATCCATGTGGGTATTAGTGATACCATTAAAATGCTATGTTCATTATCTAAATGTCATGGTGGACATGGAGACTGTTCAGATAATTGAGTAAGAGATAACTAAGGGATCTTTAATATAATTAATAAGTAGGAGGTTCTGACCCTGTTATGGATAAATAAGAATTGTTTAAAGATAACTGAAGTTGTACTTTTAGCTAAGAGTATTGCAAGAATTCAAAAAGTACACTGTTATTCTCCTTTGTCACTCTTGTTTCACCATTTTATTATTTTTTTTAGAAGGCATAAATATCTGTTTTCTAAAATTTATTATTAATCTAGGCAAGAAACCTCTGAAATAATTAATTGTGAATTTTGTTATTAGGCATTTGCTCCTCCTCTAGTAAAATGCTGAAGCATATTAACTTTAAAATTCACCAACCATCTACTGTAGTCACTTTCCTGAGTGTCACAGAAATGAACAGAAATTACACTCAGAACATTAACACTTAAAGGAAAAAACATTGTTTTATGTCATTGCCACTGTTATAGCAGGCAAGTCCATATTTGAGAATACTTAAATTATTTACAAATTATTTTGGAGGTTTTTTTATAGAAACAATATCATCTTAGTGAATAGACTTAATAAATATATCCCCAGTTGAATATTTACAAATAGATATAGTGAATGGTACTTCTTGACTCACGAGAGACATCCTGCTCCCATTCAGCAATGTATCTCTTGATGGTGGATTTGAAAGGAATTTAGGCAACTGAAGATCCAAATAGGCAGAACACAATCAGCAGGTTCTGTCCCTACATCCTTCACTCTTATTGCCACCACTGTTACCAGCAGTGGACCCATGTCTGCTTATGCACCCTGGCTGCCAGCTGTTCTTGCAGGTGTTCTGAGCAGCCACAGGATTCTTAATGGGTTAAACAGCTTCGAAAATTTGGCCTAGTCATGGATTTGTTGAAAAGAACACGCTTTCAGATAGAATCTGGTTTAAAACTTGCAGTGTATTTGGAGATCTTTGAGATTATTTAGAGTAGAAAAGTCATGTGGGAATGGTAGGTACTTTAACTTGACCAGAAATTGTTTTAAAATGGCAGATAAAGATGTTACCAACAGCTTTCAGGATAAATGAGACTTTTTTTTTCATTTTCCTATGTTCAGGCTGTTATCAAACTAAATACATGAAACAGAAACCCATTAATATTAAAAATGCAAAGCATCAAAAACAATTTGATACATAAGGACTCTGCCTATTGGCTGACATTATACTGACCTCTCCTTTTAAAGCAATAAAATAGCTTTTTCCGCACCTAAAGTAATTTAAAGTCAGCTAACTGAAAAGTGTATGAAGAGCAACTCTGGCACCCTTCATATGCAGCTGCTTGGCTCAAACACAGATTCATTACTGAATAAGAAAAACAACTTTTATAACTGGAAATTTGAAGAACACTAAAATTTAAATGTTGAAATTATGCCATATTTGGTTCAGTGTGGTTAAATTAAAAATAAACATAGTTAGGAATTTGGGTTTGAAAATTGCAGGTTAAAAATATTTAGATTAAAACTACATTTAAATATTATCATAGCAGGGGCTCATGATCATGAAATTTGTGGAACTTAAAATACTATTTAATCTGAATGAAAAATACTGTTTGGGTATGGACCATTCATACTTAAACACACACATTGATTCTTTCAATGGCAGGCAACATCCTCAGTTCTCTGGCTTTTTGTGTGTTTTGAAGGACTGCATATGTTTTTATAAAATTTTGTTTTTCTAATTTTGTGTCTCTTTTTCTCCAATATTTATTATTTTAATAACAAATATGTCAAGCAGATATTGTTTATACTTCTTTATACACTCGTGGTCATTTTCAGATAGTGCTCTAAAAAAATTATGTACAAACCAGAATAGAACAGCAAAGAATTAAGGCAATCACCAAGGTTCAAAACAAAATAATTCAGTGGGACAGGAATTCATTTTGAGGATCAAGCTCATAAATTAAGGATATCAATAAGCAACTTATGGTCACAGAGACACTGCGGGTCGAAATACAGAGAAAATAGAATATCAATTGATTAAGTATGTCACTGGTTAAATTTTCTTTTAAAAATCTATATAAAAATAATATATTTTTATACTATTCTATAAATTTTTTCAGTTCACAGCCCCTTGATTCTGTTAAGAAATATATTAATTAAATAGGCTCAGTTTCTAGGTTATTGAGCACACATTTTTTTACTCTTTTATATGTGTCTTTATTAAGCATGAAAAAATTAAAGTACAGTGTCTTAATGATGCGTCATAATTTCAAGAGTATTAATTTCCTTTTAAAGAAGTTAATCGCTAGGGAAATTTAGAGTTCATACTCAAAATATAAAATCCTGAATGTTACAAACTAGTTAGATTCTATCTCAACTAACCTACTGCTCTAGGGATGCTCCTCCTAATCTTTATACTGATGTCATGACACATTAGTTCTGGAGGAAAGAAAGCAATAAATATTCTCCTACTAAAAGCCACGGGGCCTGGGAGTTTGTTTGTTTTACTTTGGGTTTGGTTATAGCTGGTTTTTGGTTTTGGTTTTTCTTTTCTAATGAGAACAGATGGATTTTCCTTTTAATTGAGAAAACTTTGGGACATATATATTCTCTTTTAGGCAGATCTGAATCAGGTTTTGTGTTCTACACCCCAAATCATATTTTTATTTCAGATTCTCAGTAAACTGCACAAAAGGGCTTCAGGCAAGAATTCAGAATCTTTGGCGTTAATAGCAAAGAGCTTTATTCTAAGCATCAGGTTTTTATAAGATTCATGCTCTATCATTTTTGGAAGGAAACAGTTGATTACCTTCTGTTGACATTAAAGCCATAAGCTAAAGTGGTATCTTTTAAAAGAACAATTTTTTTCTATTTATTTTTTTTTTATTTTGAGATTGGGGTGTCTGTGTATATTAATATATTCTGATCATGTTAAAAATGATATTTTTGCTGATGCAGTTTTTCTAATCTCAGATTTCTAGCCAAGATATCCTTTGGTGGTTTTTTTTTTTTTTTTGATTACACATTTTATGGAANNNTTTTTGACATGAAATTTTGTGGAAAAATCAAAGAACTGAGAAACCATTCCATCAGCCCTCCACACGTCCCTAACGAAGGCAGCCAGCGCTGTTACGGACACTTTGCAGGCTGTAAACTGAGGGTAACCCTTCACCTAGACCAGAAATACAAAAGTACAGCCAGCCAAACATTGCCTGGGGTACAGAATAGAGCCATGGGTGTTGTCCTGGCTGTCCCCTGGGAGCAGGAGGCCCTTTGCAGCAGCCCTGGGTTCCTGTCAGGGCTCTCCGGATGGGCTGGAGCGAATCTGGCTGATGGATGTCTGCAGTAAAGCTTCCCAGCTACAGCATGGATGTACAGACAGAGGGGGAGAAACTGAACAAAGCCATTTAGCTGATTAGCAATGAGAGCTCAGCAGTTTTTGACAGCTAACATGTGTCTTATCCTGCTAAAGCATGTTGTTCTGTAAATCCTCAAACCTAGTTTCTATTATTGTTTTAAAAGAGCTCTTACTGCCTATGCTAGTTCTGGTGCTGGTAGTGACACATTATATGTGACAAATGGTGTAAGCAAGAGTTCAGAAGGCCAGAAACATTGTCCTGTCACAATAACAAAAGGACAATCTTGTGTCTTGAATCAAGAATATTCTCTTTGAGGGGAAACTTATTTTGTGGTACGCACAGCACTAAAATATTATGTAATTGGCATCATTTACTCTATACTTATGGTATTATGAGTTTACTGTATTTGGGTTTGCTCAAATAATTTTACATATCTTGGAGAAATTGTATTTTATATGAAGATTTAATCTAACCACAGCTGCAGCAATATAAATTATACTTAAGACTATGCTGATTGATTATAATCAGTTGTAATCACGTCTTATAATTACATTGCATTCTGGAAGCAAAGGACTTTTAAGCCTACTCAGCACCCTGCTACATAAAGAAGATTAGCTGTTACTTCTGACAATCTCAGCCAACACTGAAATATGCATATAAAAACCAAGTTTTATAAATTTATTGTTCAAGAACCAAATGAATTTCTTTTTGTGTCGATAAAAGGCAAAATGGAAATAAAAAATCTAAAATTTATCGAAAGCCACACTTCTATAAAATATCCTCATTAAAATATTTATAGTCTATTTAGTTTCAGTATACTAATAAATATAAGGAAAAATCCATTTTCTTGATATCCATCTGATAATTATTTATTGGTATACCACTGTTCAGTCATCAACAGAGTAGTGCAGGATGCATTGAAGGTATAACATGTAAAAGTGGCATCCAAATACTGTATATAAATCAGTGTTTCACTATGACAGTAAATTCAAAAGACTTTATAGGTGTATCTAATATTCCAGTTTCATTCTGGCAGCTTAATCAGTCTCCTTTACAAAGAAAGCAGCTATCTTATTTCACCCAAGCACAAGGCAGCTAAGCACTTGTACTCATATGCCCAGTGCAGAGAGCAGGCAGGAGCCACCCGCTTGCTTGAGATCCAGTTGCTAGTTCCTCTAGGTCCACTTGGAAAAAAGGAAGTTTTCTGTGTTTGCTTAATTTTGGGCCTAATGGTTCTGGTTGTCTGTGCGTTTCCTGCTCCAGCCTCAAAATGTGTGTTGTTCCATCACACCAGTCCTTCTCCCATGTGTACACTTTCGCAGGTAGAAGTAGCAAGTTTACTTCAGCCTTCAGGGCTTGTCTGCTCCTGCCTTCCCAGAAATCCTGGGAGCTATTCCATTTTGTAACTGTTAGATGGCCATGGCTGGGCCATGAGCAAAACCATAAACACCTGAGTAGTATTTCACTCATTTTCCAGAATAGTTTCATTAGACATTATTTCATTTCTACTTTGTCTCCAACCTTTTCATCTGTTTCTAAATTGTGCTGTAGGCATCCAGTCCATAGGATTATAGTCAGTAACCTAATCTCTGCTCCTGTTGACCCTTACAGTAATCTTAGTTTTAAGAAGGAAAAAAGTGAGGCCCTGTAATGAGAACTATTTCATCATTCTTTCAATTTTTTTTTCCCAGGAAATATGAGTGTTCATAGGCACCCAATCTTGTCGATTCCCCCTGCTACAAAGTGATATATTTTTCTCTGTAATCAAGACACTGTTTCAACAATCACTAGATGTTAATAGTATATAAATGAGCAAACACTAGGGCACTGCTACCTCAGTATTCTTGAGCCAGAGGACTGTCCCACAAAGTTACATGCTTTCAGCACTAAGAAGGCTCTTGATAATTAATAAAATATCCATGCTAAATAGTTCAGAGAAGCTCAGTAAATATATTTTTGCATGGATATTTAATTAGAATATTTCATAATATCTCTTGTGAGGTTTTTGCTGGAAAACATTCATTCCAGTTAATTTGGATAGAATAATGTCATAGGAATTGAAAAATATTAACAGAAACAGGATAATATGGACAAAATTGCATTCACTTAGGCAGTATCTGAATTGATAGATGGGTGCCCAACAGGTTTCTCCATTGCTTGGAATGTTTTCCAAGTGAGATTCCCACTGCAGATGCTTTCTAGCCTGTTGTGCTGAGTCCACACATGTTTACAGCATAATATGAACACGGAGGTGGTGGTGACGTATATCTCAGAGGTCTATTTTAATATCAAAATCTGGATCTGAAATCTTAAAAATACTGCTTTCAATCAATTATCCATAACCTCAGTAAATTGCAGCCTTATCTCCTATTTTTTTGTCGTCTATTATTTCTATCATTGTCTTTCATTTATGAATCATATCTTGGCACCATTTAGGCAATAAAAAATTTGGAGTAAAGACTGTAATTTTTATACACTTTTGTTTTACTGGTATGTACATCATGTCATTTAGATATCATTTTAATAAAATCTATTATTTAAAAATTATCACTACTATTTGCCTTGATCCACATTGTGTGCAATCTAAGTTAAACAATTCAAGCAAAACCAACATATCAGCCTCTGTAAATGTCCTATGTTCACACCTAGGCAGCACTTAAATTTCTTTCATTTGTCTGGGTACACGTTGTTTATATCACATACAGTTTTACTTGAGGCATGTTTTTATAGCTTTAGTGTAATTGCCCTTCTTTGTAAATGTCTCTGCAAAGTTGGCTAATGTACCTCTGTCCAGGACGTGAAACTCTCCTTGACATTATAGAGCATGTCTTAATCTTTAATTTTTTTGTAAAGATCATTTGAATATACATTTCATATTTAATCAACTATCTTTGTTATTCAAATTACTTATGCAAATTAGCTGTTTGACAGACTCTGTGATCTTAGTTGCTTAAATTGTACAGCATGTATGTAGTGGGTTAACAGTTTCAGGGGCTGCCAGTACACTCCTCAACATGCTGAGAACACCAGTAATTACAGTCCCTGGTGCTTTGCTTTCTTAAATCACGGCTGTGCAGAATGCTCCTCAGTTAGATATGATGGGGACAAGTCATGATGATGGAAACAAGAGTTCAGGATTAGAAAGCAGTATTTACAGGACACAGCCTAGAAAGGAGCAAGCCCTGGAGGAAGAGAGAAAATGTGTATGAACGAGAAATAATTTGAGATCAGATGAGAGACCAGGGACCAACTAAGTTCCCAGAGCCAAAAAAGAGAATTAAACACAGAAATCCAAAGTTTGCATTGAGTTTTACCTTTATTTAGGGTTTATATCTGTGCAGCTAAGAGACAGAGTTTTGGTGGGGTTTTTTTTATTATTGATAAGGATCTGGTAGAAGGAAAGACTCAAGCAGGATTCTGGTAGAAGAATTTCAGATTAAGCACCAATAAAGGAAAAGACAATTTTACAGAGAACATCCTTTACCAGGTTCATGCATCTGAATAAACTTTTAAAATACTGCAAAGCACACTAGTCAGTATATGAATACTGAATATGTGAATGTGCATGTGGGTAGGTTCACATTAGTGGTGGTTTCGGTTGTTGTATATTTAAGATGAATGATGGCACATTTAGAAGCCACTTCAACATGCTCAATATCATAAATTATTATGTCTAAAGAAGAGGTGGCATTTTTAACTATATGAGCCATAAAGTGCTATAAAACTAGTTGAGCAGCATGATACCAGAATGGGCCCAAATCCAGCTGGATGAGACCCAGCATTATGAAAACAAACTGACCGAGCAGCAAGAAGTAAGTTCCAAAGGAAATGAAATGAGACTATGCTCCTCATTAAGCTAATAACAACAACAACAAAAAAGTCTGTCTGCCTGGAAGAAATGTGGATTCCAGTTGGAGCAATCCATAAATTAGGTTTTGTAATTCTTTTTGTGACTTCAGTCCACATTGTTCTCTTTAATACAGAAATAAATAGCATCTAATAAGGCCATCTTGCAAACATCAGAACTATCTGGCTCCAAGCTAGAATGATTCACTCAGAGAAGATGATTTAAATTAATGCATTTGTTATAGAGATTTTGTGTCACCAGCAGTCTGAGAGACTGAGAGCTTTGTGCACACTGTGGGTCAGCAGTGCTGTGACCCAAAGTGCTGGTTCCAGTGTGGATGCACGAGGCACGACCTGAGTGTAGGAAGGTGACTGTCCACAACCTGCCCTGCTCCCTGGCTGCCCCAGCAGTGAGCACACACTCCCAAGGAGTGGTGTGTGGCCTGGTACCAGCCGGATGGGCTGAGGGCCAAGGTGTAGACAAATATCACAATGTGTGGCACGCTGCGCACAACAGATGGGCTGAGCTGAAAGCTTCGCTGGAAAGCAAACACAGCAGCACACATTTCAAACATCTGCACAGATCCCCTGCTCTTCTCTTGTGTTTACCATCCCCTGAGTTTCTCCCTTCTCTTGGAAACGTGGCTAGCTAACAACTAGGTTTCTATTAAGTCTAGTTAACATTTGCATTTTATCTGGTGTTTAAAGTTTAGACTAATTTTTCTGCAAACTTCAGATCTGAAGCTAACAGTGCAAACAGTATTATGAGAAACTTCCGCCTTCCACAATCTAATTAAGCGCATCAATTGTATGTGTTTGACTCTCCAGAGACCCTAGGTATCCAAATTAGCCTTGCTGCACAAGCATTGCTTCACTATTAGAATGACTGTTTTTCACCTCATGCTACTCCATTATTCATCTGTTTAGCCAAATGTTACAAAATGAGGTCATTTGTCCTCCTCACAGCAAAAGGGAGAGGAAAGGTCATCAGCAGAAGTCCTGCTGTAGTGAGCAATGATCTTCTCTGGGAGAGGTGCTCTGATGGGCAGTACTTTTGATCTATGCAGATCATTACATCAACATAATATATAGTTAGCACTTCATGATTCTTGCAATAGTTATTGTAAAATCTCTTCTGAACAGGGATAACACTATAGGAGGGAAGAGACAGAGAAGCTTAGAAAACAGGTGAAGGCCTCATCAGAGAGTTCAAAAACACGAATAGCTATGCATTAGTATTGCAAATGTTTCAAGTGACATATCTAAATATAAATAGTTGCATGTGAAAAGGATAAAGGTAGTTGTTTGTAAATAGGTGGAATCTGCTCTGAGCAGGAGGTTACAGTATTCCAACACAAGAAATCTCACCTGAAAATTTGGTATTATGATCAGAGTTTCCAGATGAGAATAAATAGATACAATACAGATATTAACAGCTGGGAAAATGAACTACTTCGTACGTGGGAGAAAGGAGAAAAGGAGCAAAAAAAGGATAAGAATATACTTGTGTAGATAAAGTAACAGTTCTGGTTGCTGATGAATTGTCATGGTTGCATTCAACACTGAAAATAAAGATGCTGCAGCAGTGAAACATTAAACAGTGACAGACTGGATGATTTTT
>VWZT01011431.1:555931-699541 GCA_013397055.1 Pachycephala philippinensis | reverse complement strand
TTTTTTTTTTTTTTAAGGATAAGGTAAACCATATTTTAGCAATGTAATGCTTTACCCACTGGGCTATGAACCTCTTTTGAACTTACATTATGAAGTGGTTGAGAAATGGATTGTGGTAGGGAAGTGTATCAAAGAAAACAGGAAAGCAGACTCAGAAACACAGAAAAAGGAAAGAAAAAACCCACTCTCCTTCTGCCTTGTGCATCCCACCCCCGTATAGTCTTTCAAGTGAGACACCCAAGTCGCAAATAGGGTTACAAATCACTGAGCAAAAAACAATGTTTTGCTAATATGTAATGATTTCTTTCTATTCAGTGTTCGTCTATTCTTCTGATGATGATTTTTTTATTTCACTATGTATCATGAGAGGTAAATTTAAATCCTGCTTTGTGTACTCTGTTCAAGGCTTGTCTTTTGAATGAGACTGATAGCTTTACTTTGGCTTCCATACTTGATATATGATGGTACTTCCACCATCACTGAAAGTGATAAAGAAGTTACTGAAATTATAATGATACACTAAAAATATCTATACATTTCCAACTCTAACTCCTTCCGTATATATTAAAAGGTTGCCAAATCTAGATAAAATGCTGTTTGAGAAAGTAAATCTCTCAATAAAAAATCCACGGCTTTAATTTAAATATTCTTATACGGACCTAATGTCCTGCTAGCCACATATATTTTCTGAAAAGCACAGTCAAAATATTATGTTTTGAAACTGAAAAAAACCTCAAAAGAAGAGTCTTCTTGAAAATTTTTGAAGGCATTTTACTTAAAAATGCTCTTGGGAAACTCTTTCTTGGAATGCAAATACCTTGGAAACACAGGCAACATGAAATATTGTAATAAAGTAATACAACAATTTGGTTTAGATAAGATGGAAGTAATGCTTTTTTAAAAAATGTGTTTTCGTGCAGTTCTCCTCCTCAACTGTATTTACACTTGTAAATACGACTGTGGTCTTCCAGTATGAAAGGAGTAGAAAATTGCATAAAAAATTCCACAGCACAACAGTAAAACTCTCCCCAGTCTCACACAGTTGACCTGATTTCCTAGAAAGTGAGTGCTATGTTAGAAATCTGGGGCATTATCTGATATATTTATTTAATTGAATTAACACTTAATCTCTTTTTAAATTATTGCGAACTGTCAACCTCCAAGTTGTGAGTCATTCACAAGCAATTACAAGGCACTTTTCAAAGATACATATATATACATAATTTATATAACTGCGTATTATTCACTGGTTGTCTATTTTTTAAAATAGTAAAGAAGGAAAATATTTTTTAATACATCCCTAGATCACAAATTTTGCAGAAAAGCTGGTGGTCATTGCATTTAAAAGCTATATAAATGAAGAAGATGTTTAATTATCAAATAAAGTGCTTCATTTTAACTGATCATCAAACTTGGAGACATCAGTCTTCACTAATGCCTCACTTTCCAATTCTGTAAAATAAATTAATTTCCTACAGTCTAGGAAACAAGAATACTTAAAATTGTTTATGTCACTAAGAGTTTGAGGTGTTCCAAATGATGGTGCTGGATGATCATTATGCACATAGGACAAAGATATCTTTTTCAAGTATATTTTTATTGTAATTGCTGAGTAAATCTTTTGAGTAAAAAGCCAGATTATTTTATTTTGCCTTACAGTGTAGCCACTGTGCTTTTATGCCTTTAATAGGGCAATGTAGTAGCACCATTCATATTGTCGTATGCTACAAAATAAACCTCTTCCATCACCTTAAATTTGTCTTTTAACAATTGTTCAGTCGTATTTCCTGTTCTTACCTCCATATCTTTGATTTGTACTGACTCTGTAACGGATCAAAGTGATTCCTGCTGGAGATGTATCCACTGAGAATTGCTGTGTCTTAGCTGAGTTCAGTGTATTACTTAGGAAGTTTCCAAAATATATATATATGCATACATAGGTATGTGTAATATATATTCTAGATAGGTATATGTGTGTGTATACAGCGACATATGTTGGCAGTGGTGAATTTCAATTCCTGTTGTCCTGCAAGAGAAACACACGTGTATAAGGTAACAACAGCAAACCAGAAAAATAGTATATAGCTCATTATGGAAAGTTCTCTATATCCTAAAACTCATAAAACGTTTTCTTTGTAAGAACACCACAGTGCTGAGCACCACAATCACAAATAAACATTTGCACTAAAAGGCCAGACTGGTGGCAGAATAGGACAGTGTTATTTGGGTTTTCTATTCTTGATTAGCGAATCACCTCCTACAAATTTGTAAATGAAAAGGTAAAAATGGGGCTTTCAGTTTGGGTCTTCTTAGGAGAAAACTCTTGCATTTTTCTTCTATAATTTCTTTCAGAAAACCAGCCAACTAATTTTCTTTCCAATTAAAAATGAATACTGTTTCTAGCCAGGATTCAGAATCAGGACACTGTTGACATGAGTTTTTCTGCTAACATAAGGTTGAATAGTGTCCATCATCTGTTGAGGCTGGAATGCTTTATGAACTCAGCCTTTGCAAAGAGTTCCCATTCAGGCACTACATTCTGGGTACAAGTGAAAAGCTGAAATGTGTGTCTTCCTTCTAGGGCATTACAGTGTTGGAGGTGGAACTGCTCCTGTTAGAACATGAATATTAAATTTGCTTGTTGTGAATCAAGGAGAAGGTCTATACTCCAGGCAGCAGTAGAGGAAATGTGTAGCCAGAGCTACACAACTCAGGAAAGTTGTGGCAGCTGGATAGTCAGCTCACAAAGGTGATGTTGGCATTGCTTTTAGGGGAGAAAAAAATCTCACATTTTAGTACATAAAACTCAAAACTGACAAAAAAAGCCTCACAAGGATTGTTTCCAGCTTTTTCCTAAAACATTTTCTATGAACTCCTACTTTATAATGGTGCAATGCTTCTGTGACAAGACTTTCAAAGGGATATTGTAGTATATATACTCTGAGGTTTGTTTTCCCATTCAGATTAATTTCTCTAAATGTATAGCACAGAAGAGTTCAGACCTTTACAGATGAAATTAATATAGCATTTCAGTAATTAAGTGTTTGAATGGGATTGATTTTCTTCCAGCCATAATCATTGGCAGAAGAGGGATTTTTGTTTCTGTGTCGAGTCTGTAGAGTTGATATAGGGTCTGGTTATCAGCTGATGGCACATGCAGAGCACAACTTGTTGGTAGGCTTCAAAGTTAGCAGTGTGTCACCTTCACACTCCCAGTCCTGCTCCAGATACATGGCACCAGATTCTTGGCATCAGCCAGAGATGTCTGAATGCTTCTCTAAATTACTCTGGCTACTAATTGTGCCAAACATTCATTATGGTATCCAGTAATCTCAGGGCAGAGTGCAGGTTTGGCCACATTTCCTATGCAAGTCCCAGGCAAGCAGATGGTTGGAGAATTATGCTGGCATTTGCCCCTTTAGCAAGTCTATAAGCTCTGGGTGATGCTTCCACTGGTAAATGCAGGCATTAGGGACACTTGGCACAGACAGCACCAGACAAAGCAACCTGGAAAAGAGACACATTCTGTTCTAACAGGCAAAATGATTAATAGTTATACTACATGTACCATGCAGTCTGAAAGGTTTTCTACTCATTTGGATTATTAAAAGAGTATATTCTTGAAGCGTTTTCCATTTCAGTCAGCTTATTTCAAAATATAGTTAGGATTAAATGACAGACTTTCATGTTTGTGATTGTATTTCTTTCACCAAGTTCCCCGGTGAGGTGACAGCATCTGCGACCTTGCAGTGGATGCCTGACAACTTTCACTGGCTACAGAAGAAAAGTTTTTATTTGCTGCAAGGGTCATGTAACTTATAGTTCATTTTAGGTATGCTCTTTAACTGCATATACACCCTTGATCAGTTACCATTGCTCTGGCATAATAAAATAGTGTCCCCAAGAGGAACTCTTACAGGTGTATGAACTTGTGCTGGAAGATGAGGCAGACTGATATTAATGAATGTCAAAGAATGCCTTGATTTTGCAAAGACAAAACTGCAATTTTCATGTTAATTAACAAACTCCCGTTGTCATTAAATCCTTCAAAAAGTTATAAAAGAATGCATTCAGTTAGCAGGCAGATCGAATGTATCAAACCAGGCTCAGGTAACCCTAGCCTACAATTAAATGTCATTTCCTCTTGGGAACAACTCTTCAAAAAGAGAGCAGCAATAGTGCCAAGAACGTGTCAGCAGCTACAACTGCAACTGGAAAACAGCAGGTTATATTTCAGTGACTTAATTTGTTGTCTTAAACATAAGCCTGAGAACTTCAGGTCTAAAAAGGTGGCAAAGACATGAGGTTGGGTATGTTGGTGATCTGAGGCAGACATTAAAGAACTGGAAGCTGTTTTCTGGCAGTGCAGCCACAAAATCTGCTCCTTAACTCACTGCCTCAGCTTTGACAGAAAATAAAACTATTTAAAGTTCAATATCTGTCAAATAGAAATCAAATGTCAGTCTTCCATTCTAAGATGCAAAATTCAGAAGGCAGAAGAAATTGCTCTCTTACAATCTGGTTTTAAGAGAAGTCAAGATCAATGTTATTGATTTAACAAGAAACTTAATTATTCATTTTATATCTAGTTTATTACAAAAGTTTGCCACATGTTGACTAATTATTTTGCTAGGAAATTGTATCTGTCTAAATTAATAATGGAAGACTGCAGAGTTTACCCTGAGGCTGCAAAGATTGGGAACAAAC
This sequence comes from Pachycephala philippinensis, assembly GCA_013397055.1. Classification (NCBI taxonomy): domain Eukaryota; kingdom Metazoa; phylum Chordata; class Aves; order Passeriformes; genus Pachycephala; species Pachycephala philippinensis. The sequence goes on along the minus strand of VWZT01011431.1, from coordinate 694,834 downwards.
AGGAAAAAAAACTAGTTTAAGGAAGTTAGAAACGTACATGTGATTACAAGCTTCAACCTTTCACCAAGATAAAGCATAAGGAAAACTGCAGTTGTTATTTCCCACTGGAGGATAATTAAATACAAATAATAAAGACTGCATGATCTGTGAGGTTATAATCTCTCTTTGTCAGGAAGCGTATTCCTGAGTGACAGCTGTCACAGGCCTTGGCTACATGTGACACAGACTATTTGAAGCTCTAATTGTGCAGAGAAATGTGCAATTCTCAGAAGACATGTCAGTGCAGACTGTGAGAGGAGTCCTTTGGCTGTGGCTGGGAGATCATATGAACACAACACAGCTGACTGCCAATGGGAGGGGGAAAAATAGAGTTAAATAAATATGTCCTTAACATGAAGGTCAAAATCAGAACAAACCCACTTTTCACAAAGAGGAAATCCAAGAAAGTGACTTTCAGCACCACTGGGGCAAAATTAGCCAAAGAACAAAACAAATCCTTTGAAAATTAGCTGAGGGGTGGCATGTCACAAAATGATAATCAGCCAAAAAAATTCTGTGACAGGAACCTTCATCAGTTAACTATTTTATAATATGTCACTGACACTTGAGAACATAAACCTTCCTCTAGAGCTATTAGGCAAGGCCTCTTCCTTTCCATTTTGAGTCAAAAAGTTGAATATAATTTAGAACATGTGCAAAAGCAACAGTAAAGTTATTACTTCTGAAGTATAACCATCATTAAAATTGCACACCCTAAGTTTTCTTTTGAAAGGCCGTAAGTTATTAGAGCATTTTTCTCTGAGAGAAAACCAAATTGCATATTTTTCTTTCAAAGAAACTAAATTGAGTAATTTTAGCTCGAAACTTAGAAATGAGAGGATAAGCTACACAAAACCTGAAGCACAGGTGCAGTTATTGGAGCCTTCACATGAGCTCTAGGATTGGGATGCACAGAACAAGCACATAAACAAACAAACAACTCCTTACACACACATAGAGTAAGTGAAAGACTTTGGGAAATCTGTACTGACTCAAATTCTTGAGAACCATGAAGTGTGTTTATTTGTGTGAAGAGAATAGTCCTTGAAAGCTTTTGTAAAAAGTAATTTGGAAATTTGACTGCATCTTTTTTTTAATTTTGCTAGAGTATATAACAATTATTCTCATAGGACAACTGTTCCTGTGGTGGTTTTGTTGGTTTGTTTAGCACGGAATACTATCAATACCATCAAGGCTACACTGAGCACGGTGAAGACTCACACAGACCAGAAAAAGAATCTTCTGAGAAGTGTTAACAACCTCTTTTTTTCCAATCCTGTAATATTTGTGGGTGTTTAGAATGTAGTTAATATAGTGTTCACACTCTGGAATGCTATAGGCATTTTTTTCTGCTGCATATAAATGAGTAAATATTAATGCTTGTAAAACCTTTGCCAAAGAAAATTTTAGGTCAAACAAGGAAACCTTTGTAATTCTAGAAGTTCTTATAAAGTCAAGGAATGTAACTAAAGATTTTTTCCTATGTTCATCTGTGTGCATTTAAAACGTTTTTACTATTGGTCTAATGTAAATGCCTTGATTTAAGAACTTGAAGAAAGGATGCTAAAGTTTTTTTAATAGAAATTCAACTTTTCCCAAGACTGTGCTCACATTATTCATTTATTTTTGTTTTACTAGGTTTTTTGTTCATAAGAATAGAAACTTCACAGCTTGATAAATTACATGTCAGAACCTGTTCCTGTTTATTGTTTGGGGGCTTAAGGGATTATCCAAAAGGTTTTGGCTTTCTGTTCTCAGGTTTTTTATAGCCACTTGAATCATAGAAGTAGACACGAAAATGTTCACAAAGTACTTTAGACAGTTGATGGCTGTATTTTTTATTATTATTGCTATTTGTAATACATTTAGTCATTTCCCCATGATTTTCTAAGGATGCTTTAGGCACATCTGTTTATCTTACCTTTTTCAAAAAGCACAATTTTACCTGCAGAAATAATTGTTCCTTTGTATTATAAATCACAGAGATGCAGGCCCCTAAAGCTCTATTGTGTGTGATTTAAAAACTGAAATAAGCCAAAAGGCTCAACAGAGGAGGAATACAAAACCTGAAATTGCTTTGACAGTAAGGATGCAATAATTTATTTCTACTCACTATTAGAAGTTCATTGAATCTAATTCCATTAAATATTTCTGTAAATACATGAAATATTCAAATATAGTTATGAATTAATTGAATCATCTTTTTAAAATATCTTTGGTGTCGTAGTGCCTAGAATATCTTTTTACAGTGTAAAAGGTTGTTCTAAGCATCTTAAAAAATATTAAAAATTAAAAAATTGATCCAAGTTTTTGTTGGGGAGTGGCATGGCTTTGATTTATGAATAATTATAAAAACTGTATTTTTGTGACAGATGCAATCATTTAGCTAGGTCATCAAATTAAGTTAATGACTATAAATGAAGAAAATCAGAATATGACTGCGTTATTAGGAAGATCATCTAAGCTAAGATGGTATGCATTTCATGCTATTTTGATAACTTGGCATTGAATTATATTTCAGTAATAAAAAGTAGAAGTATGCTCGTTAAGGCAATTGATAACACACAAGAGCTCTGACCATACAAACTCCTCCTGCCCTGTGTTAAACACTACAATTGTGGATCTTTGAGGCTTTTTCCATTCTCTTCCTGTCTATTAGAAGACTCTCATGCAAGAAGAACTATAGCAGCTCTTGTGTTCTTGATCCATTGGTGGAGTGTTGCTCACGCTGCTTTGAGAAATCGTCAGAAGTTCGATGGGATTTGTTGATTACTCAGTGTTTCATAAAAGTGAGGCAAAATTTCTTCAGGCATTTGCTCCACTCTCCATTTGTAGAGATTCAATCAGCAGCCAGTGCAGCTTTACATATTGTAGTGTAGACCTCAGCCCAAGATTCTACCCTAACTTTCAACCTGTAATTTCAAATATTGGGGGACTTTCTGATTCAGCTTTCCATCCACCAATTGTCAGATATGGCTTCAACATTTGGTTTAATTATACTGTAATTGAAATATGCTGCTGTATAGTGAAATTATTATCCTTTGGCTCTTACAGAGCTGCCTTAAGGCCTGTTCCAGAAGTCCTGTGACAAAGAAAACTCTCAATGGCTCTGTTTAAACAGACTAATTGTAGTGAAATCTTTGCCGGGGGTAAGACTGGAGGCCCTTAACAAGAATAGCACTGATTGAGACCAGTGAAACACAATATCTCTGCTATATAATGAGCTTTACAGAGTTTAGCAGAAAAAACATTTTCCCTGTCAGGTAATCATGTTTTTCTTGCAAGAAATGTTATCTGTGGTTTGGTTGCTGGTTCCTACCTGAGACAGAGTCAGGCAATGATGAAACTAGCAGCCCCTTACCTTAGCACACTACTTTGGCACCATCACCCATATATATAGATATATCACATATATCTAACCTGTTGTGCTATTTCCCTCCAAGTTATGCCTCTTCATGTCCATATTTTCAAATACCAATGTTTATAGAAACACTGTAGTAAACCAGCAGTAAACCAGCTGTACTGACACAGGTCTTACAACAGCCAGACCAGAACAAAGCAGCACGTCTGCCTAAGACATGAGTGGGAAACAGGAAAGAGGACAGAATATAGCATTGATTAATGTTGCAATGAGTAAGATAATCTTCCATTTAGAAGGTGCTTAAATTATTCTGGAAACCTAACTACAGCATACGAAAATATAAGAACGAAACCTGGAAATTTAATAAGCGAAAAGCAAAAGAAAACAAAAGACTCAAGGCTGTGCCAGTTAATATTCTACTATTACAAACAAAAATTGACTGAACTGTGAAAAAATTCTATCTGAAATTTTGAGTTAAGGTTTTGCAAACTCAAGTTGATTTCAAAACCTTTCAGCTATGAAAAGACTTTAAAAATGCAAGAATCAACAAAGTATTTTTATAGCTTCTACATGAGATATTTAATTTTTCAAATTCAATTATTATTGAAAAAATACTTTCATTGTGCCCATTTTAATGCTTATTTTCCAATTAAATATTGTGTTAAAAGGCTCATCTATTCATACAGTTTTTAAATTTACTTCACTGAAAATTGAAAGGAATAGCTATTTTCATTTAAAAGAAGCAACATATTTTTCAGCAAAGAAAACCGTATTGTTTCTGCAGCCTAATAGTGAATCTCTGTGAAAGAAAAGTCTGATATTTCATAGGCATACAGGATTATGTCACATGCAATAATTTCAGTGATTGAACGGGTAAAGAGATCATCCGTACGTGTTCCTCAGTTCTCTTTCTTTTTTTTGTTTGACTCTATGGGTAAAGTTGAATTTTGCATCTGGAATTTTGAGCAATTACCTAACAAAGGATTCAAATAGGAACAAAAAAATCTATCACCTTTCCAATATGCTCAACTCCTGAGTTTTGTCTTTTTTTAAGTTAGCAAGGATGAGACCTAAAAATAGAGAGCTGTTGAAACACAGACAGAAAAAGCTAAACCTGCAGCCCTGTCTCCAGGCTTTAAGCTCTGCATCAGAGCTGGGACACGAGCTGCTGCAGCTGCTGCAGCCACAGGCACAGCCGTGCAAGCCATGTGGGGGATCCTGCCTGTGTCTGGCCCTGGCCTTCAGATTATTCTCCTGTAATATTAATCAGGAAGGAAACATGAAAGTGGCCAGGACTGGTAAATCTAGCATTTGTGCTGCTCCCAGAACACAGCAGCTGCAGCAGCATCTCTCAGCAATGCCTGTGATGATGCTCAGCCCTAGGCACCTTTGGGGACCTGGCTGGTGGCTGGGGCTGGAGCCCAGCACACCTCACCCCGTGAGATCTGCATCCTTCCCTGCAAACTCCAGGAACAGTGCTGGGGACAAGCCTCAGAGCTGTGGGAGGATGCAGATCGAGTACAGCTGCAGAAAATGTAGCTGTGTGAGTGTGACATTACAGATTAGCTGAAAACTCTGAAAAAATGATCCTGCCCTGTTTGCCAGGCCATGGTTACAGACCATCCCCTCTCTGCTGCCTGCGCTAGGCACTGGGGAGGGGCCATGCTCATACATATATCAACAGTGCACTGTTCCATTTTTACCTGAAAAGATTATATTCATTTCAAATTATTGCATGCCGTGCCAGTCAATCAACATTTTTTCATTCTTCAGATCACACTGTGCTGGTTTCAAAGGGGGCTCAGGTCGTCTTTTATTGCAGTAGGAAGAAAGGGATAAAAGAGCCTAGCTGATTTCAGTTAATGAAAGCAAAACCTTGTCTTTGTTTTTGATTTTGAGACTAGTTTTGCTGGTGCTTTTTTTTTTCTTTTGGCTTTTTAAATATTAAAATATAAGAATTTGATGGTTAAATACTGCAATTAACAATGGCAACTTTCTCTAAATTTAAAATATAATTATGGGGTAATGATCAAGGCAAGTGGGCATTTTTGCCTGATAAAAGTGGAAGTACTGCTGACCAGATATGTGCCAACCTGCATTAGCTTCTTGGTAGCTAACCTCCAGGTAGTGCATTAATCTGCAGCTATTATTACAGTTGCTATATATATTTCAGTGCAGACGTCATTGTTATAGATGGTACTATAAATTCTTTATCCTTGTAAGAAATGCAAAGTCTTTGAAGATACTCATAATCCAGTCATTTGGGGAGTATCCACAGTAAATTGCACCAATTTAAGTTTGTTTTAATCAATATATTGTCAGTCCTTAATGAAGAATTGTACTGCTATAGCAGGCACTGGTGTTTGGGTTTCTAAAAGAAAGGAGCGCATTTATACCTGTGTCTGTTTAGTAACACTGAGCAGAGTGCAGATAAACACGGTGCACTAGAAGAATACTTCGATCCACATCAGTGGAAAATTACAGGCAAAGAGATTTTTTCCCCTGAACCATGGAATAGTGATGCCTGTTTCAGACACCAACCACCCAGTCGCTTCTTCATACATGTACCAGAATAACCATACTTGTGACTAGTTCTACTAACCTCAGTGCACATAAGTTTAGCTACTTATTTGCATGCCCACATTATTTTAAGGATCAGATATTTATTTCTAGTATTTCTAGAAATGTATCCATGTGTAATCGTTTGGTGCTTAGAAGAATACGCAAAGAAAAAAATTGATCACTTTTAAAACACTGTTAAGTCTCAGAGTAATTTATTACTGTGGGGTGAATTCTATTTTAAACTCTTCATTCTGTATTTATTAATCACTCATCTTCAAAGGTAGGTAAAACAACAATTAAGAACAGTATTAAAAATAATTAGCCTTTCCACTACCAATATTCTTCCAAAAGAATCTATTCAAATATGTTAATATTTTTGAAATTTTAGCGAGAAAATACTACGAAAACTGCCTATTCAATTTCCACTCCTTTGGCTCAATGCAATCCCTTCTGGTGAGTTGCAAATTTTTTTTAATATGCTAAGTCCATTTTAAGTGTCCAAGATGGAATATCTTTCAGAAATCCTTGAAATGGCATGTAGCTTTTAGAGGGTTTGCCTTGGCCAGTTATCGATGAACCTGTGAAAACTCTCTCCTGAATTCACAAGGGCCATTCAGGATCTGCAGCCTTTGACTCCAGCCCACTGACACTGGCCCAGCACATTGTTTGTGGCTGGTGGGCAGGTGCTTTGCTGCTCGTCTTTCACCTCATGGTTTGAATAACAAAGAGGCCTTCCAGGCTGTTTAGCAAAATCTGTTGGATGTCAGAGCCCAACGTCTTCTGGTCATGGGCATCTGCATGATTCACAGGACTGAATGATAACTGCAGAACAGAAATACAATCAGAAACTGAAAGACCCCTTCAGGACAAAAGATCCCTTAATATCTTTGTCAGATCTGAAAGAAGTCCTTTGTTCTTCCCTCATCCTGACCTGCCCCTGTTATTTAGTAATGTGCAACTTGAGGATCCACAATACACCTAACATTGTGTTTGGCAGCCAAGTAAAAATAAAAAATAAGTAAAAAGAGTCAGAAATTCCGCAAAACAATGTGGAAAATAGATATGTAACAGATTCTGTATACTTCTAAGTAGGCTGAAACACTGGGAGCAGTGAGAAGACAAGGAAGACCTATAGTGTAGGAAATAATGCTGGATGCATGACATGATGTAGGTAGAAAATGATCAATAAATTTCAGGCAGTAGGAGAATTGAGAAAAATAAATTTTAAGAAGAATAATAATAGTAATTTCAGACTACGGCATCATTGAATTCATCTCAGGCTTAGGGGGCAAAGCCTCAGATGCTAGAAGTTATCACTGTAGTGCTGATATCAAAAGAGCCATGGCAATTTATGCAAGCTGAAGATCTACCCCTCAGCAGCTCAAATGTAGCTTCTGTGCACTGCTGAGCCTGTACACTAGCAAGCTGTTCCTGGCTCTCATTGCCACAGTGTCTCTCCTCCCCACCCTCATTTACCGAGTAAAGAAACAAACACTGTTCTTCAAAAGAGATTCTGCAATTGAAGAGCTTTAAAGAAAACCTAACCAAACATGAAGATCAATGAAATTAATAAAAAGAGTCTGCTTAGGGCAAAAACATGCTGAAATTGGAGATTTTTTTTTGTTGTTGCTAAAGAAGCAAAGAGATAATACCCACAGAAAATGGTGGGTATGATACCATCATGAAAAAATATTGATTTGTGTGCCTACCAGCTAAGCTAAACAGTTGGTGGGTTACAAAACGTATGCAAGAAAAAAAACCTTCTTCTCATTTGATAGAAGGCATAAGCTGAGAAAGTTCAGAGCTCGACTGCCTCTTCTGTGGTTCTGAAATGTGTCAAATAATGCTTGAAATGGATCAAGAGTATTCCCTTCAGTTCTGTGCAAAAAAATGTCCTGGTCTCAGCTGCAGCAGTGGATGTACTGCATTGACAAAGGCTTGTCTTGAAAGGCAGATCATTAGATAATGTGCTGGTGTACTCCAGCATCTGTATTTCCACTGAACTGCATTTTTAAGAAAAAGAAATTATTAATACTACAGTGATCCAAGAGCTGCAAAATGTCCTTCTTTAGCTATTGACATAAGCTTGGATTCAGTATCAAAAGGTAATTTGAGTGTTTACCTATCATGCCTTGTGCTGTACATTATATTTCTCTAAAAATACTTACCTGCTGCAGGTATATATGTTTTATCAGCTATTATATCACTGCATATAGGCCTGATCTACAGTATTATGGTGGCTTTCTATCTTTAAAAAAAATATTCTTCTTGAAAAAGTAAATCCATTTAAATAACTGTCACAATTTTTTGGTCCCTTCTTTTGGATTCACACATGGATTTTCCTTTCAAATATACAGGTTGAACATTTCTTTCACTAAAATAAAAGGCTACAGTTTCTCTGAGATTAAATCTGAATTTTTGTATTTCCAGAATTGTATTTCTTAGACTACATTCTCAAGATCAAGGATAATTAGGTTCCACAGAGATGGGAAAAATTAAAATATAGCATATAAACCCTGCTACATACTTTGAAACATAATATTTTGGACTCTTTCTTCAAATTATATAATAAAATCATAACCCTCACTCAAGTTTGACAAGAAACAATGTTGAATTATCCCTACTGATACTTATTGTATGTAAATCTAGTGATAAAACATCTCTTTAAAGCTATAAATATATTAGATTTTTTTCTTTCTCTACCCTCTGTAATATCTCCTCTGATGGTATTGCATCAACAAGCTTCAGGAAACTCTAATTGGTGGAGCTCAGAATTTTCACAGCTGTTGGGGTGTTGCTGCCACTGCGTTAGAACCTGGGGAGACATAATCCAAACACTGGCCTCTGCAGCACTACTGAGGTCCAAGAAAAATGTGAAAAAGTACAGAGCAAGGCTTCAACAATAATCAGAGGACTGGGGAGCCTGTTTTGCAAGATTCTTTAGAGTCAGAATTATTTAACTGAGCAGAACAACTGAAGTCTGCAAGAACATATGATTGCTGTCTAAAAAAATACATTGTAGGAGTAAATATTGAGCAGTGATACTGTAAGCTAAAGGACAGTGCTGTCACCAGAAAAAAAATGGTGATGACTGTAAATGTATTTAACTGGAAATGAGACAGTTCTAAACTATTAGAATAATGTGTTTCTGGAACTGCCTTCCAAAATAAGGAGCACAGAAGCTAGAACTCAGGAATTAGTTGCCTTAATATTTGTGGAGTTAATTATTTATTCTTTCAGTATTTCCAGATATCAATATCAGTTCTTGAACTTATTTGTGTGTTTTAAATGGAGAATTTGCAATCATTAATGAAAATGACACAGAAATATAATTTTCAGGAAGTTATTTCTCTTGACAAGGAACCCTGGATGTGAAGAGAGTTGTGAAAACTCAGAACTGCAATATAGGGCACATCAAAATGTAGTCTGCATCTTCTCACCTGCTGTACTACAGCATTTGAGCAACCTGGTCTAGTGAGAGATTTCCCTGTCCATGGCAGAGGATTGGACCTGGATGATCCTTAAGGTCCCTTTGAACCCAAGCCGTTCTATGATTCTGTGATTTTTGACAGACTCGACAGCCTCTTTTCACGATTATAACTGGTTGACAATTATTTGAAAAGGTTAGCCCCTTCAGCATTTTAGGCTCCAGTGGACAATACCTTGATTACTTTCTTCATCCTTTCATGTCTTTTGACAAAATTGTATGCAAGTTCTAAACTAGCATTACCTATTTAAAAAGGAGGCTCAATAGAACAGCTCAGGATGAGGACAGTGATGTAAATGTATTACTGTGATTAGCAGTATTGAATTACTACATCTGATTTTGAATGATATTTTATTTCCATCATTAGTTCCAAACAGTCTTCAGAAACTATCAACAAATATTTCTATTCTTACATCAACACTTCAGAACAGAAATGTGTCTGCACCTGGGCCTTTCTTCTATGGAATATTTATTAATAAAACACAAAAGTTTGGGACATAACTATCAGCTGCAACTGGCTGAGAAAATCCACTAGAAATCAATATTTAGAACTTTCTTTTTTAAATTTGTTGTTGAAAGTAGTCAACCATGGCCAGGGTGCTTTTCCATTCCTTACTGCTCAGTCTATCTGTAAATATACTTCATTTTCTCTCCTAAAACAAGCTTCACTCTAAAGGACTTAGGGTTTTACAGATTTCTTTTATCTTTTCCGATTGATTAGAGAAGGCTATGTCCCTTCAGGAATACAAGGGTGCATTTCAATTTTATGCACACCTTTAGACAGCAGTCATCGGCATCTGTTCTGTGAAAATCTCAGATTTACAAAAAACCAGAAAATAGTTGCAGGTGAGCTGTACATTTCAAAGTGCAATTCCAACAGAGTCTGTCCTTTGGGCAGGCAGCTATATGCTAGATATTGCCTTTTAAATCCCAACTAGACAGAGAACTTAAATCATTACACTTATTTAATCCTTTCCTTATTTAGCAAAGCTTTTAAGCACATCCTTTGCCCAAGAAAGGCTCAGGCTTTGATAGAAATTCAGCAGAAAACAGATCACAAATGAAAATACATTAAAATATAATAACTTGAAAGAATTAGAGCATTGCATTTGAAAGACATCCATTCAGATAGGATTAATGCAAGAAATACAAACTTTAAGAATTTTGCAAAGGTTTTCAAAGATATCATCTCTGGAGTTTTAAAAAGTTCCATAATTCTGGGCCTATGTTCTCTTATCCCCGGCTGTAAATAAACTTTAATAAAAAAATAAGTGTCAATAATCTGAAACCCATTTTTTAACCTGTCTCCTACACTACCCTGACGTTTACAGTAATGATCTTCCTCAGATGGAGCACAGCTGATCAGGGTCATTCACTGATAAACGTATTTCAGAGGATTTTTTCCCCCTCTATCTCAGTTTGAAATTCTTATCCTGTAATGGTGTGTCCTTGTAGAAAGTGCTTTTGAGTCCCAACTTTTTATTTCCTTGTGTCTGGTTGTACAGTTAATGGAAACTTTCCATTTCAGGCATTTCATATATGACTAATTTTCATTTACACATCTACAGTTGTACAGGGATTAGTGTACAAATTGGGATTTATTTAGGATGGAAAAGAATTTAAAGATCACTTCATAAAGAATTTTGAATGGTTTTTAAACAGAGTTTGCCTCAAAGTTGTTTTTATCCAGTTTCATCTTAGTGTCAGAAAAAAAGTTCTACCATCACTGCCATTTTTTCTCAAAGAAATGAGGCGTCTATGATCATGCTGTTAATACATCTTCTTCTCATTTCCTCTCTGAGTGAATTTCGCGTTTAACTGGTTCTTTCTTCTTTCAGTAAGACTTCATAAAGATGAAAAAAATAGAAAACTGACATTGCTGCTTTAGGTTGATTTTGAAGACTAACAATCTGTACCAAAGGGACAAGAGAATAATGTCATACTGTGAAAGTTCCCAGTGGAATCTGGATGATCTCAGAAGGTGGTCAGTTGAGAAATGGTGAAAGTTTCTAATTTCTACCGTTTTCAAGTGTTTTAATAAGCACTCAGACATCCCAAGAAGCTTGCAAATCCAAAACCTGCAAGGCTCCTTTTCCCCTATTTATTCACAAATAATGTTTAAGATAGAAATTGAGAATAAAAATTCACAATGTGACAATACTTGGCTAGTTCCATCCAGAAACCAGACACAGATATAAGATCTGAAAGATGTTGTCTGCATCCATGTCCACTTCTAGTCCACCTTTGCTTAGTCACCCGCCTGTTGTGCAGTCCCTGTCCTCAGCTCTTCACCCAACTCTGGGCATAGGCATTGCATAGTGCCATTGTAAGAATGCCACAAGATGAAACAGATTTCCTCCTGTTTTATATGCTTTATATGCTCTACATTATTGCAATTTTTTTTTTTCCTTTGTCTTCAACAGCTCTGGTGTTCCAGTTGGAATAAACTTCTCTCAAATATAGTTGGGATTTTTTTATTTTCATGGCAAGGACTTTGATTTTTCAAAGCTGAAGTGATTCTCTAGAAAGGCATGGCCAACCTTTCTAAAGTGTTGTGGTGTAACAAGAGCAGCTCTGAATGTTGCTGTTTCCCATAAGACTAGCAGTAAGACAGGAGTTGTCACAGAAAACATCTTGGATTTCCTGCAACTGCATTTTAAAGCTTTTAGAGTTTCATTTTCTCTTTAAAATGCTTCTTTGAACATTACCTATGCCCGGAGGAACAGTTTAAAAATGAAAAACAGGGTTTTAGAGCTTCAATTGCAGCCACAGGGGACTGTATATTCTTCCATTGTTGCTTTGCTCTAGTATTATGCCTCTATTAGCTCAAAATATAAAGACCTGATAATGTGGGCCCCTTTGGAATACCTAAGATTAACAATGAGATTTTCATCTTGGAGGACCTGCAGTATTATTTATTTGACATCATATCACATCAGTTGTACAAAATTTCTCTTTTCCTGCAGAAAAAAAATCCTAATCAAAATTATTAATAGTTTTTATTGGATTTAGAAAATAAGAAAGAGTCAAATAAGCTGTTTCCTTGTAATCAGGGATGCATGTTATTAACCATCCTTTACTTAGTTGAATCTTATCCAGTTTTCACTTCTGTCTCTTTTGAGTTTTACAGGAGATGAAAGAGGCCCCCAGCAACTATTTCCAGATGAGTCCCTTGTCAAATAATTCAGGTTACTTAGACTTTATCACTGCATGTGCAATCTGCTAGAAAAGAAATAAGAAATCCAGTTCATTTAATAACTTTTCTCTATATGTCAAACACTTTGAGGTAAGTTATAACATTACTACTCTTGTTAGTGCTGGATAATACTCTACCATAAGAGGTTAATGGCTTAGTGCTTAAAGTACACTGCTATGCCTGTGCAATGAGTGTTGAAGGCATGACAGCCCATGAAAGGTGTATATGAGATGAATTCACACCCCTTATTACAGACAGATAATGGTCAGTAAAAAGACAGTTAGTACATCAAAAAGAATTCTAACATATCAATCTATATATTGAATTCCACATTTTCTGAGAAAATTCATAAACTTATTTCAAGAGCTGGAAAATGCCTGTTAAGCATAGAAAATATTCTGGTCCCACAGTACAAATATCAGTGCTCAAATACTCAACAGAATTTGGCGTGGAATTTTATTTATATTTTCAAAATAGGTCTTTTACACACTGTTTTCCAACAGAACTATAGGTTCACTGTTGCTGTTACATACATTTTTCTGTGCTGGATATTTGATTCATCGTCCAAAGTATTCTCTGATTCTCAAGGTCTCGACAGGGGAAAAAAAAAAAAGCTGACTTAGGATACCCCAAAGCTCAAACATTTGTTGGTAGAAATACAGGCTTGTCATTGTTGATGCATAATAACCTTGCTGGTAATTACAGCTGACTGTGCCGGTGGCTCAGAGTTAGGGAGGATATCTATAATGGTAGCTTCTAGAAAGTCTCTGACCTCAGATCTACCCATTTGATAAGTTATTTTCCTTTAGATTAAAAGATAGAAAAGACATCTGCAGTTCAGACATGTTCAAAAGCTTTCTTTGTCTTTATCTTTGTCCTGGACAATCCATAGCGGATCACTTTGAAGAAGTGAGTGCTCAATTGGAACATGAGTGTCATATACATTATGATGTTAAAGAAGGACTTGGAGATCACAGATTCATTTTCTCTAAAGCCAGAAGAACCCCTGTGATCACATAACCTGACCCTTTGTTTAAAGGAAAACATAGCATTTCCCTGAACTATTTGCCATTTGAACCACAAGTTATCTTTGGGAAAAAAAATCTGTTATTTATTTAAAGATTTATATTAATGAAATTCTTCACCACAATGTTTTTCTAGTTGTTAATTATCTGTGCTTTTAGAAATGTGTATGTTGCATCTAGACCAAATATCTAGCTCAAGCTTCCAAAATTTGGATATTTCCTCAGCTCCAATGTCTTCAATTGTAAACATTCTGTATTATTTATAAATTGTGGCCATTCTGAGATACACAGCTTAATAGAGTCAGTTCTTTGGAAATCTATAATGGCTGTTTCCTGGTGCTGGAATAATTTCATAGCGTAACCTAAGATGCAAATGAACTCTGGGAGTCTTTTGGCCTGATCTCACAGCTCAGAGTAGAGATAATCTATATCAAGTTGCCCCAGATGAGTTGTGAAAATCTCAAGGGGTGGAGATTCCACAATTGCTGAACTCCTATTTCAGGTTCTGGCAGCTGCCTTCTGAATTCTTTTTCCTACTGTCTTCTCAACATTTCTCATGCACTGTGTGCCCGTCCTTCTCATCCTACCATTGTGCACTTCTGAGAAGAATCTGGCTTCATCTTCTCAATGGCCTTCTACATAGATGAAGACATTGATAGATTAAAGATCTTCCTTTAACCATCTCAGTTAGGGAATGGTCTCTCAAACTTTCTCCCACACAATATGTGCTCCATCTCTGTGCCACTCTGCTAGCGGTCGGAATTGGACATAATACTCCAGATAAGTCTTACAAGTGCTGAGAAGCAGCAGAGTTAGTTTCCTTTCGCCTGCTGGCAATGCTTTTGCTAATGTCCTTTGCCACAAGGACACATTACAGATTCTTGTACATCTTGTTATCTACTGGGATCTTCCAAATCCTTTCGTCCAAAGCTGCTTTCTATCCAGTTGTCATCCAGCATGTATTGTTGCATGACTTATGCTATTCCTGGTGCAGGACTTTGCATTTACCTTTGAGAGGCTTTTGTCAGGCCATTTCTTCAGTCTGTTGAGCCTTTCCCTCCAGGGTATTGCCAGCTCTTCACACTTTGTGCTTGCTGAGGGCACATTTTGTCTCATCTTTATTAAAGGCATTAAAAAGTATCTACCTCACCTATTTATCACAGTAAAACACCATTTACATGTGTTTTCTCTGCACTATTTGCAAACTGTATCATCCTTCTTTAATGGAGGATGCTGACAATAAAATGAAAAGTGTCTCTAAAGAGGTAAGACCAGTGCAAAATAACTGCCTATGCTGACCAAGTTATCTTGTTTATATATGTACTGCATTTGCCTTTTGTTATGTGAAATCAAGGAAACCTGCTTATCTCTCATAATACCACTCCTTTTTCATTGGTACTACTTCTTGGGTAGTTATTCGTTCTATAAAATATGCTACTTTTTTAACACATGCCATTATTAAAATGTGCATTATCTTTTCACACTCCATTTCAAAAGCAAAGAGAATCACATGGCAAGAGCAACATCTCTTTTTCATTATTTAAAATGTCTCTCTGCCTTTGGATCATTTGTAAAAGTTTTTATATATTTTTCCTATTTCACTGATCAAGTGTTTTAATAGCAGTGTTAAGGATCTTACTAGAAGTATTTGATGATGCTTGTAGTCTTACAGACACATTTAAATGTGTTTGTTCTGCACCTCTTAATCAAAGTGACAGATAGAACCAAGGCTTATAAATAACCCCATGCATTACATCATCAGTACTTTATTTCAAACATTTCTCATTTCATCAGAGCCTTCTTCCTTTCTTCACTCCCAAGAGTGTATCTTAGAAGATACTTTCCAAATATATTATTAATTGGCCTCCCAAGAAAAGGAAGTTATCAATTAGGTTAGGAAAATAAAATTAGCCATTTTACAGATACATGCAGTCAGTAACTTTCCTAACATGGAGAGAACACACAGTAACTAAGCACTTGTGACATGGGAAGATATCAGAAGTACAATCCCTTGCCTTCTGATTCTCTCGTTGAACAAATTTTACACCTTCATTGTGTTATTATGAATAAACAGTCAAGTGACAGCAATGTGAGGAAAAGCTCAGCATAGTTTCTAATGAACTATCAGACTTTTTTGAGAATATAATTGTGGTTATCAGTGTGTATTCTCCCACAGTCTGGATGTTCTTTTGAAAAGTGAGGACTTGATACAAGTCAAAACATTAAGACAGATTCATGCTGAATTAAAAAATCCCTTTTTATGACCAGGATGTTACAAAATGTTATGCTAAGACTTTGGTCACTTTGAATTAACAACATAAACGAAATGCAGTTGATAATGCAGAGCACATTTCACACGATAGGAGCAGTGTCCTTTCGAGGACATTTCTGAAGGCAACTCTGTGCTTTTATTATTAAGGAGCACTCTCTAAATACACAGAGTCAGATGCAGTGTTCAGCAAATGTCAAACCAGCAAGCAGCATGTGGCTATTTACCAACTACTGCTTAGGCTGATTTCCAGTGTGCTACATATCATGCTTTTATGCTTTAGCAGAAAGTGCGCTAGGTGCCACCATGAATGATTTCTTTAATTCATCATAACAAATACATGTCTAACCACATACATATTTTCCTCCTGGAGGCAAATAATCCTGTTCATATGAAAAAAAATCTTCCTAAATTTCAGTAATATTAATCATAGAACAAGTCTAAAAGCTTAGAATATTTTTCCACATACTGCCCATTTCAACAGCATAGAGCATACACATGTAACATTAAGAATAATTTAAGAATAGTAGAACTAGCAATCAGGAATAGTTATGTAGGTCTTTATTGATATTTGTTCTGCAGTAGATGCATCTATTGTGGCTTTCTCAAACAATGATACTATTTGTTCACTGGGGCATGTTTAATTCCATGTAGAGCACTCTGAACAACTACAAACATGGATATTTGTGTAATATTTTGGTGATTAAAAAAACCCTCTTTTTCTTGATGTGCAAAATTGTATAAAATTGTTTTATATGTGAGGTGTTCTAAAATAGTTTTAATTGGATGATTATTTTACAGATTCAGAAAGTATTGCCATATTTCAGTTTCATAATTAACTGGGATACAGGAGTCCATATGGCAGATGAGCAATATTAAATAAAAATAGCTGGTTTGACAGAGAAACAAGTGATGTTATTGCGAAGAGATTTGTGCATTACATAATTCATGATTTTTATAGAAGACTTAGAGTTATGCCTAGAAACTGTTTTTTGTTTAGATTCTAACCAAGGTATGCCACAGTTGCAGTAATGAATAATGCAGATAACATGGTGCCCTCAGTGAACTATACAGCAGAAAAAGCAGCTGACTATCAGAAATAGCTCATTAGGAAAAAAAAAAAAGATAAATGTGAGCAAAACACATTACCTTGATGGAGAAACAAAAAAGACAGATTCAACTTCATAATTAATTTGTAAAAACAAGCCTGAAAAATTTCTGGTTCCTAAAGCCTTTAGGCAAACTCAGAACTAATTAAATAAAAAATGATCACTGTTCCATACTTTTCAGATGAAATGGTAAGATATTTCATCATGAAAGTTTATGTAATGCAAATGTGGGCCATCAGCAGTATAGGACTTCTAAAAATGAAACCATGTCTGAGAAAGACACAATGAGTCTGACTCATTATAGCATCGCTGTTTGCAACTCCAGGATGTAGTTAAGATGGTGTAAGCACTTTTATTATATAACCTATTTTTAGTTGTTTATTACTTAGCTATAAAAATTTACTCCAGGCTAAATCTGAGTGTACAAGGTTCCAGGTATTCTGGTTTTTTGGGTTTTGGTGGTTTTTTTTAAAATAAGTTTTAAATAAATTTTAAACTTTGACTAATTTATTCACAATCTAAGAAATCTGTTTTCTGTGAAAGGCGCTGAATTTACACACTCTTTTAATGAATTTACAAACTCCTTTTAATTTCCAGAGCACTTAAAGCATTATTGGAAAACTCATTCTGCACCATTAAATTTTTTCAGCTTGTATATTCCAAATTTTTTTAAACCAATCATCAAACCTATTTAAGCCCTGTCAAAAATAAGAGATGTGATGGCTGAAATTAATATGCAAATAATGAAACCAAAAACCTTACTCCAATAGCACGCATAGAGCTAAAACTTAAAACCAAGTAGCAAATTCACTAAATAAACTCACACTTAAACTTATCTTGTGGTAACTACTTTTGTGTCTGTTTCCTAATCTTCTGTATCTGGTACTGCACAGTCTTAATTTTTCTGTATGTCTACAAAGTAGGAAAATCTATAAAACATTTCATCAATGCATCATCTGAGTAAACCCCAAAGAGATTGTAAAAATGTGAGCTATTCAGAAATAGGAGATCATCTTCCATCTAGTCCAACAACAGGGAAAACCTTCAGGTTAGATACCAAAAATATTTGCATTGGAGGCACGTGTTTGGTGTTTTCAGAGATGGGCTTTAACCACGACCAGGCCCTTTCTCAGTGCCACAGCTTGTGAGAGGCTCCCCAGGGCTGCTGTGTGTGGGGTAAAGCAGGCAAAGGCACAGGGCAGCACTGCCAGGAAAGCATCTTGCTGAAAATGGGTGATGTGCCTGTTCTGGCATATTCATCAGACAATGCTGACTTAGCTTCCAGCACGCTTTGTTTGCATCCTGAAGAGAAGTCATGTGCAGATAACTTCTGGGGACCACTGGAAATACTTGTACTAATTTAAAAGTGGTGTGCCAGGCATGGTACTGTAAAGACCAAAGGCTTTCTTGTCAATTCTACCAATATCATTTGAGTGTGTATCATCTGAAATTGATGGGAAGATATTTATTTTATGCTCGCTTTCCACTTAGCATTGCAAAAAATTGATTTAAAGGTTGATTCATAATCTGCACAGAACAGAAATTGTAGCCATTATATATGCAGTAGTAGGTCACATATACAGCCCTCAGCACTACAATCAGTTTTGCTAGGTGAATGAATGATGAGTGAGATATCATATTCTTCTCAAAAGAGGATATTTAGGTCACTAACTTATCTGACATAGCATTAGTTAATGTGTGGCTTTGAAATCCTTTTTAAGAGTTAACACAGAGAAATCACTGGGGTTTTGTACTGGTGAAAGGTAGCCTAAACTTTAGATTTTGATCCCAATTAATATATAATATTAATACAGACATTTTAAAATCAGCTACTATCTCCCCCTATCTATACACTTGCAATGATTAACTGGTCAATTCAAATATTACCCAATTCATACATATTGTAAGTCAAAGTTAAAGGAAATGCAGTGGAATACTCTACTTTCTATTTTAAGGCAAGTTCATTAATTTCACATTCATTTATAAATTGTCAGGTACCCTTTTTCCTTTCCCTTTCTTTATGATTGCAAAGAAGAAAAAGCAAGCAGAACCTCCCACCAAAAAATTATTGCCAGTATCCACTAATCTTGTGATTCACTTTCTTTCTTTAGCTGACTCCTTTAAGTGAGTGCTTTGGTCATCTGACTGGAAGACTGAAGCTTCCCAGGTATGTTACTTTCAGTTACTCCCTATCTTTAGGGAGTAATTTCATAGTTGTTTTATTTTATTTTTTAGGCATATATGTTGCTTTTCCTTAATTTTCTTGTAGTTACTTTTCCTTCTTTCTCCCTTTTCCCAGATTTTTTCTGTTCCTGCACAATTGCATGTTAGCATTTTCTCTTTCTTAGCCTCTGAACTAAAAGTCTATAATCTTAAAAGCAGTTAATGTGTTTGACTGAAGAAATGATTATGCATATTATCTGTTCCTTGAAATAGGACTGCTCCTTTTGAAGCTGGGACTATGAGGCTCTGCATGAAGGAACATTATACAGAAGTTTCTTATACAGAAGTCAGTGCACACACTTCCACTGTCAGATCTCAACGCTCAGCCAGGACCCCAAAGACTTGAGAGCCTCTTCTCTGGCTCTTCCTAAAACGGAATCTGCTGTCAGATGGCAGGAGTGCAGGAAGCAGAGGAATTCTGAAGGAAAGGTTGTTGGCTTGTTTAAGCAGAAAGGATGATCTCCATGTATCATTTTCATATAGAATTCTTCTAATAATCTTCAATCTTCTCTTTGCAGAAGCAATCTTCCATCTCCTTTTCAGAAAAGTTAAAGGTTTTTAGAGACTCCTTTATGTCATTAGAATCTAAATAGATTGCTGTCTTTTTTATTTACACAATGAGAAATATATTGAGGATCATCCTAACAAAGATATAATTTTATTTAATTTTTACTTCTGCAAAATTTTAATTGAAAGTGTTTATTTCATTATTTGTATTTTAGTTGTAATCAAAGCCTAGCTCTTAGCCTGCAGTCTGCACATTTAGCAAAGAAATTTAACTGCACATAGAACAACCCATAAATAGGTTAAAAATGGAATTGTCCTGAAGGAGAACCAGCCCTCCTTAGAATAGTTTGACGCTACTGTAATAACAGGGAGTTCACAGAATTAGATGACTAAGAATTCTGAGAGTCATTTTGCAAAAGAAGACACTTAACTGGTATTTAATCCCAACACTTTGACGTCTGTATCATGGCTGTATTTCTCCTGTGTTGCATCTTTGAATTTTCTAGCTTTTGTCACTGTAACCGTTTGTATCACAATGTAATAGGGAAGATTTCTTCTTTTTGTTGTTATTATTTTCGTTCATATTATGTAATTGACCCATTTCCATGTAATTTACTCAGGAAAACTTGAAGTGACTTTCTTTCTGCATTAGAAATATTTCTGATTTGCAAGTCATTAAATACTTTCCTTAGCAGATATATCCTTAAAGGGTGGGCAAACTCCAGGGAAGGTTGAGCAAAAAGCCTTAAATTCAGCATATTTAAAAACTTTGTAAAAGGAGTTGAAAAAAGATTAACGTGTGTTATTTATCAATGTGGCATTGAAAATGTTTTAAAATTCTTGAAATATCCAAACAATAGGACCATGTAAGGACAAATTTATACATATAGAACCAAGCCTGAAATTCCTCTATTTCTCTCATTCTGGATACTCCCTTACACCCAAAGTTTTCATCTTTTTTAAGCTTTGTAAGAAAACTAAGATATACCTTTGGCTAATTCTAAATGCTAAAGAAGTACTCTTGTCTATGTTATTTTCCTATTCTCATTGACTTTCCAAATTGGACAATAAGTACAAAAGGGCTCTCTAATGTAGCTATATAAATGAAAACAGATAGAAAGTGTACATATTTCATATGGATGTTAGAAGAAATGTAACTGGAAATAGTGATCGTCCCCCTGTACTCGGCCCCAAATCCTGTCTTCATTTTGGGGCCACTCACTACAAGAAAAACACTGAGGTGCTGGAGTGTGTCCAGAGAGGGGCAACAGAGCTGCGGAAGGGTCTGGAGCACAAATCCTGCCAGGAGCAGCTGAGGGAGCTGGGGGGGCTCAGCCTGGAGAAAAGGAGGTTCAGGAGGGACCTTATCACTCTACAACTGCTTGAAAGCAGGGTGCAGCCACGTGGGGGTCAGGCTCTTCTCCCAAGTGACAAGTGGTAGGCATCAAGTTGCACTTGAGGAGATTTCTATCGGATATCAGGTAAAATTTCTTCACCAAAAGGGCTGTCAACAGCCCTTAGTGAAGAAAAAGGAACAGGGAACATATTGGAACAGGGTGCCCAGTGAAGTGGTTGCAAAGCCTAAAAGCATACAATGAATGTGCAAAGTGTGGAAATGTTTAGGTGTCGTATTCTCTGGAATTTTTTTCAACGTGTAATTTTTGACATCATAGTGCCATCTATAAATGAACTTTGTTCCAGTAGAACGGCACATTTAAATCACATTGCACATATGACATTAATCGCTTGTTTTTACAACTGTAATTGTTACTCTTACTCCAAATTTTAATGGATTGAGGTAAGCCTGATTTCTCAAGCAATGTAAAGATTGCAACTACAATCCAGCAACAAAGCTTTTTCAGTAAATAACAAATAACATTTTTATTATGTTGACAGTAACAAAAATAGCATGGAATAAAAAAGCTGTTAAAACCTTTTCTTCATCCTTAGATAGCTATGTAAGTCACCTATAGCCTAAGATTCATAATTTTTTTTTATCCTTAGCAGGCAAGGAGTGAGATAATTGGTTTGTCTGACTGTGTATCTGTTTCAAAAGCATCAAAACAATATATACAATAGAATCTGAGGGGGGAAAATCACATTTTAAAATGATAGATGATAATATGCCCAACAGGTAAACTTTTTATATGACAGGGTTAGGGATCAAGGTTACAGCCAATAATGTATTGCAGAAGACTGTAATTTTCTGGAATATTTTCTGATTATGTTCTTATTTCTAAAATAGTATTTTGATGTAGTGCAGCTCTTCTTAGGCTCTGATCGTTATTAATAGAAATATGTCCTTTAGTATAAGTCGTCTGTTCCACACAGGAAGAATATATTGTTCAAAATAAGAAAGCATGTTTCATTTTATAATTGGTTGAAAACTCTTGAGAAATAGTTGTTCATTCTGGAAAGTACTGTAGAGAATAAATTGCCTCTTCTGCTTCAAAAATCTATGAAGTCTTATCTTTTTGATTCAAAGTTTTCCTCAAAAAGTAAATTTAGATACTAGGAGAGCAGAAAATTCTGCTATCTTTTATGTAGTAAGAAAAATATTAAAGGAAATTACATCAAAGATCTAATACTGTGGATTTTGTTTTGGTTTATTTTGGCAGTGAACCTATTAATGCCTATTCTTTCAGACTCACACCTTTTTCTTTTTTTTTCCTTTTCTAAACTTTAATAAAAATAAATTCCCTCTGAACTAAATCCTAGCAAATCTAATCAAAGGCAGTCACTTCACTAAGGGAAGCAGGGGGTGGGGAGGAACTAAATAACAACTTTCTTCGAGATCCTAAAAAGCAAAATGGAAAAAAGCCATAGTCAATATAATAAATCATAACATCATAGAGAGCTTATTTGGAGGGAGTTAAGGAGTGTTGATTAAGGAGGTGTTGGTGTTAAGGTTGTAATCAGGCAGACATTTCAAGCCTCACTTTCACAGCCTGCTGACATGAAGGAATAACATTTATTTTGTGAACAGTTATGTGACTGAAGTCAGAGACAGATGAGAAAGGGATTTCCCCCCCCTCTTATTTCAGCTGTAGAACAAAAACATGTAAAGGCTTTATGAGTTATAAAATGAGATGTGTTTTATGATTTTTCTCCCTGCTTCTCCAGGATGAAAACTACCTTTTCCAAATATGCAAATTAACATCTGGATAAGCAGAACCTGGAAAAAGTAGAATGGACTCTTCACATGTTCATATCAATATCTATGTGTGTACATATGCATGTGAATATGGGAGCCCAATAAACTGCTGGATGGGAAATCTGCAAGTAGAGGCCTTGTTCTTCCCTCACATTGTGTAAATCGGAAATAATTCTGCTGAATTCAGTAGACACGGATTTGCTGTGAAAGTGGTATCTCAGAGAAAATTACTAAAAGGCAATGATACTTCAGTTGTGTGTCCAGTATTTTACACTGTTGAAAAGAAATCTGATTTTCATCTAATTTTACTACTTTACATAGCTGGAATACTGTCTATTAACAAGCTGTAGGAAAAAGAAAATGACACCTACGCTTGGATAAGAACATCATGATGGAACAAAGTCTTATTTTTCCTCTAGCAAACTTGTCTGTCTATGTGCAGATCCAATGTATTGCAATTCATTGCTTGAAGTGTATATATGCCCAATATGCTCTGTCAATGGAGCTCACTCTAATCTCTAATTTTTATTGGAGCTACTGAGAATATACAAGTAGGAACACCACTGGTGTTATCTTAAAGGTCTAAGGATATGTGAGATAAAGGTAGTATCTTTCATCAGATCAACTAAATCATCTATGAAAAAAACGATACACTTTCAGGCAGACAAGTCATATATAAGATGTATAAGATGACCAAACATGGCAATATATTGATAATGCTAGCCTTATTGTATACTAAAGTGCTTCACACTGAATTGAATATTGCATTGGAAGGGTTCCAGCTCATGGAACCTTCAGCCAAGCTGCCATATTGGAGAAGATCTTCATTTATTCTATCTCACCTTCAAAAAAGTTGTGATAGCAACATGATTAGTTATAAAAAAATCCCGAAATTATGCATTGTCCTAATTTAATTTTGCTCTGAATAAAACACCCAGAAAAGCTGTAGAAGGATAAGAAGAATACTCTAACCAAGGCAAATATGACTGAAGAAGAGTAACCAGATTTAGGAAAGAGACTGAAGGAATATCCAAAAGTCTCCTTGGCAGTACCCACGCTCTATGTTCTTTCTGTATAGCTCTGTTTTGGGATCTCTTATGGAAGATGAAAACGGAGAGATGGAGATGGAAAAGTACAAAGAAAATTAACTTTCTAGTCTAATCTTATTCCAACTAAGCCTACTATAGATTTTTGCTTACTAAAATATTAGATTAAAAAGAACAAATCTTCAACAGCACACATCCATTCCAAATTAGGGAAGTAAAAATGAAAAGAATCACGATCAACAATGATGTAGAAAGAGGAAATGTAAGCAAGCACCCAAAGAGAAATCAGATACTCTTCAACTTTATGACTGAAAGACATAGTGAATTAAGAAGGAATCCTAGCATACATGAAAGCTTTGATTAAAAAAAGTATAGATTCAAAAACCACTCAAAAAGGCATTATTGTACTTTCAAAGAATCAAAATAAGAAAAAGAAAAATGCTCAAAAAATTGTCAAGTTGAACAGTAACTGGACCGTAGACATATCTAGCTGTGATTGAGACAGCCTAATGAAGATTTGGCATCACCTACTAACGGAAAAAAATTGACAGAAAATTCAAAGTGTCTCTGCACTCAGACACATGGCAAACACTTTGGAAAAAGGGATAACTGACTTTTTTTTTTTTTCTGTTTTGTGTTTTTTTTTTTTCTTGCAATAAATGCATACCAGCAGATTAGAGAAGCACAAGAATACAAAGAGAAATTTGCTGTTTGTTTCTGAAAATACTTTTGAATTCATGGGTACCCATAAATTGGCAGTAAAAACAAACACAATTTAAAAAAATTGTATGTGTGAAACTTAAATTTTGATGTCTACAAATTCAAGAGGAACATATATGTTTAGGGAAAAGAAAAAGGTATCTTCTAAACCCTCCCATACTTATTTGAAAATTCATGTAAAAGGCCACTTACAAATATTCCCGGGAAATGGAATTACTGTAAAACACAGAAAACATTTTCTATTCAGAGATACGTCCCAAGTTGGCTCAGACCACCCAGACAATTGAGACAGCATAATCAGAACAAAAAACTTGGTTACGCTATTTGTGCAACTCCCCAAATCAAGGCCACTTCTTAGCAAATTACTTTCTACATACCACACAATGATTTCACATTTCCCCACTCCTTAAACCAAATTGCAGCCATGTTTACCTAACATACACTAATGAATCTTGGCATCTTTATACATAGTCCATTTAGGAAAAAAGTACTTCGGTCTCCTCAGGGGAAGTTCATGCCTAAGTGGAAAACTTCTTGAGGACTTCATAAAGCACACTGGCTTTTACAGGCCTATTATGCAAAAGTGTAAGTAGATCTCAGTTCATGAAAATGAGAGTGCAGGTTGTGAAGTTCCATCATTGAATTCATGATTGTCTTGCCTACAAACATCCAGGCTAGAACTTAGCTACAGGACCTGCACTGAGGGGATAATTGAATTATAAAAACTAGCATGGTGATGAAATAACGTGTATTAAAATTAGATTACACATTCACTGCCTTTTTACACAGAAGATGTTGAAACCTTCTGACAGTTCTGAAAGTATGAAGACTACAGCAGATCTGATAGGAATAATATAACTCTCCTTCTTCTAACTTTATCATATAGAGTAGGAGAGTAGAGACTGGAATTTCTAAACTTCAGGACAGTGCCACAGGGATTTCAAAGATGCTTTTTGTTGCTGTATTGAGCAGCAGGGTTATTAGGTAGTGTTAATTGCAATGACTTGACTGAAGGTCTATTGTCTATTACCTTTATGAGTGTTAAAAAGCATGGATTCATACCTACATAATTCCTGAAGCTGAGTAATCAATAATGAGTTCAATCATATTTAATTTCTTTTCATTTTTTTTTCCATTCATCATTCCAATTTTCAACTTTTATTCCCCAGAATGATGAAGGTTAGAATTTTTTCCCTGATGTAATTGATGACACTACAATCAAAGCACTGATAATTGTATATAATTGCATGTTGGAGCCAAACTGCGAGGAGAAGGTTAAGCACTTCAAGAGGAGACGAAGGAATGCGAGACCGGCAATTTCTCTACAAGCACCCTGGAGAAGGGTCATCCCACTCTTTGTGCTGTTGGATGGCCTGAAAATGCCCTTTTGGTGTGTTCCAAAACCAGAATGGAACGTTGTTCTGAAAGATCGGACGTAAAGATTCAAAATCGTGGCCTTATCCTTTCTCCCAACTGCTCTGTGCAGACAGAGACAGTTAAGGGAATAGAAACACTGTCCAGAAAGCCTCCAGTGTCAGGCAGAGATTTTGTGCTACTGTTTAAATCAGAGCATTTAATATGTGGACATGTGTTCAGCACTGCTCAATTACAGTAGCTCCACATATTTTCATGGTTTGATGCCTCAGAATAGAGCATCTTTTAAAGGACTTCCTGAGCATGGCTAATTCCTTGCTGCATCAGCTGGACTGGTGGAGACTCAATTTTTACAGCTGTCTCAGCCTTTCATTCTAGAAAAGCTTCAAAATACTTAGCAGTGAATCAAACTCTATGGTAACTTATTGGTAGGATTTTGCTGAAATGATAGAGTCGCTACAGCAGTAATTCCCATTTCCATAGCAAAATTGTGTTTTACTTATCCAGCTATTTCAAAAGTGTTATTGGAGAAGATTCATTTTTCAATTTATATTTTCATCCATTAGACCTCCTATTTTTTTAATACCTAACATTTTATAAAAGACAATTGCAATGTTAAAATGCATAATTTTTATTTATCAGCAATATCAAACTAAACAATAATAATTTCTTCATTTATTCTGATTGAAATTGTAATGGGTTTTGGCTTTTGTTTTTTCCTTGCTACAGCCCTAACCACAGGCTAAAAATTCCACGTGTCAATTTGAAGGTATAGATCCTTACAATTAAAAAAAATAAAAATAAAAATCAGTTATTTACTGTGTAATGGAAAGTTCAGATTTGTACTTTCATATACCATGCTTCTCAGTAGAAGAGCCAATTTCTGAGCTGCTCGTGTTGTACAGCTCTCATTCACAGGATGTCTTAATGAGAACAATTGCATAAATGAGTAAATATGGTATTTATACCTTTCATCCTGAGAAAGTATTGCAAAAGCAGAAGCAAAGCAAATACACCTCTCTGAAATATATGGGAGGATTCCATCCACCTAAATTCTCATCTATGTTTTTCAGGTCATCTTTTAAAAAAATTATTTTTTCAGAACCATCCATCCAAACAATAATGGACTTCTGAAAGTATTTGAAATCTGAAATTTCTACCCATGCATTTTCATCATAACTTTCCTGGAAAAGGTTATTGTTATTCATTATTTTGGGCCAAATTTTTGAATAGGTAAACTTGGTAATTTCATTTGATTATTTTATCGTTTTTCTATCTTTTCTAACGTATCTTCTTTATCATAATATTTATTTTTATTTATGCTGTGGCAATAGTAATTAGATGTATAGCAAAATGGGACATTATGTCCCAACTGCTTATCTTTTTCTTTGTGTTGTTATCCCAAAGCATTCTCGCAGAAAAACACGAAAGTAAACTTGAACACTTAACCCTTTAATCTCCAGAAAGGTGACAATGGGCTGCTGTTCTGTACTGTGAATTTACTCTGTCATTTACTATGAATTGTGCACATGCAATATCATACAGAAATTGGGCTGAACATGTGAGGATTCAGATTAATAGTAGGAAGAATTTCCTGAATTGTGGGAAAATTTAATTTTTTTGGAACATATACTTCTGGGAACAGTATTTAAAACCCAAGCTTCCACTTCTATTCTTGTAATTTCAACACTTTTATGGTAGCTATCACCTCTAATTATCAGGGAACTCCCATTAGTCATGCACTGAGATGTCAGAGTGACTCCAGTGGCAGCAGCTCAAACCCAATTAGGAACTTGACTAAAAGTGCTATAAACCAGACTGTATTTTTACTAATAGATG
Organism: Pachycephala philippinensis; assembly: GCA_013397055.1. Classification (NCBI taxonomy): domain Eukaryota; kingdom Metazoa; phylum Chordata; class Aves; order Passeriformes; genus Pachycephala; species Pachycephala philippinensis. The sequence continues at coordinate 666,923 of VWZT01011431.1, read as the reverse complement.
AAAGTCAAGCATATAAATGAGAACAACCCCCGAAATGCTTCTAAACAGTAATCTTAAATCACTATGCATGTTGCTGTTTACTTCCTAAAATATAATTTTTGAATGCGAAAATATGTATTTATTATTAAGACAATGGTTTTGTAAGTTTTTGTTACCCTTTGCTTGCCTTCCCAGGACTGAATAAACATGTGCATGGCTCTGAACAATTAACAATTTGATATTCATACCCCAGGTTTACCTCCTCTCACTATTTCTAGAAAGCGCATTAGATAATTTTCACTGCCAGCCCTGTAATGACCCTCAGCTGTTTCCAGTCTCTCCTAGGGTGTTAATATTTCATTTGCAATTACACTTTGTGAGCTGTAAAAATGTTTACGAATGTGTTTAGGGCAACAGAACATTTTTCACATTTGAGTCATTACAGTGATAGCCCTAAACACAAAACACCCAATGTGAGTGAATCTTTCTTTTACCTTCCAGATGCTTGATTCAGACCCCAAAAGCTTAAATCAGGAGTGTCTCCCAGGATGTAAGTGCTCTCATGTCCATACACTTCAGGTGCTTATGCAGCATATCTATGTTTTTTGTTTATTAGTTCCCTATGTTGATGACCACTTATGTGATTATGTATTTTATTGAACCAGGACTGCTGAGATCAAAGTTAGAAATAAATGAGTACTGCTGAATATGGGTAAGTGCACATATCTACTGAATTGTTTAAATAATTTAGATTAATCTTTCAAAAAGCGGGAATCACATGTGAGAAAGACACCTGTGGATTTTAGAAATCAGTTCTGGTGGCTGATTACAGTATTTTAAAGAATAGCTTCTTCAACAGCTTTATGCCTAGGAGGTGTGCAGAGCAGCAAATTACTTCTACTGAATGGGATAGTAAGAGCTTTATACCGTGGAAGTTAAACATCTCTCAGAAATGAAAGTATTCATAACTTCCATTTCAGCTTGCTGTAGAATAGCTCACGAAACTGAAAGATCAGCAAGAACGTTCAGATAATTTTGTCTGTTTTTATTTGCTTGCTGTATGCAAGACCATTAAAATATTCTTTTATCTAAAGTATAATTAGGAGACAACTACGCTGTGAACAGCTAAATCATTTAACTGCCTCAGAAAAAAAAAAAGGTAATCTTGAATTTCATTCAGAAAGCTTTTGAATGAAGAAATCGAGGGCTATAATTTTATTCTTAAAAGAAAGCTTTTCTTTCTAGGATAAGCTACAGAAAAATAGTTTGACTCACACAATTGTGTTGTATACAAAATGTATTTAATAAAGTGTAGATCAATATTTTACACAGACATTTTAACATTTAAATTTTTTTTTTTCTCTCTGAACAATTTGGGCCAGCTTTCTTCCTTTCATAACTCTTTTCACCGATACCTTTAAGTCTCAATTAGTGATATTCTTAATGTTTCTGCATCTGGCTCAAAAAAAATAAACGCCCTCCTTCAAAAGCACTCCACTTATTACTTCACAAAGAAATTCTGATAATTCTACATTATTAAGACTCATAAGTAGATCAATAAAGAGAAATGAATACATTCAAATGCATTATGTCATAAGAAGAACGCATTATGCTTCTGACAACTGCTGACTTACGGAGGCAGGAAAAATGAAGTGAACTGGTATTAAGTTTAAAAAAATTCTGGTCAAATCCAGTCATTTTACTGAAAAGTCAATTTAATACAAGATTATTTTGACAATCAGAATAAGATGATCTGAATGTTATCTTTCTTATTGAATTTCTAATACTGCTTATATGTTCTTAATTGATAATTTTATTTATTCTGAGGATTAATCTAGATTTTAAAAACAGTGGGATGTAATAATGATGTACCTGTTTTATTAGCATATAAATAAGCATAGCATTTAAGTGATGTTGAAGGTAAAAACATATTTAGTTCATAAGCATATCAAACAAAAAAGATGATTCTTAATTGTTTCCTCTTGTTTAGTACCGTGTCATTGTATAATTCCATTGACCTTTGTAAAAATGTCTAAGCTCTCAATGCACTGGCAAACATAGCAGTGGTTACATATGAGCTCAGAGGCCCAATTACAAGTGCTCCTTGAAAAAATAATCTTGCTTTCTGTTCCCCTTCAAATCTAAGACCGTTCCCAATTATTAACTTTTTATCTCAAATACTTTGAAATGTGTCTGTTCTCTAGACTTTCTGAGCACATAGAAAAATTGTTAATCAGTCCTATTTTTTTTTTTTTCCAATGAGATGTTTACCAACTGTGTCTAAGAAGCACATATTTCTTAGTTCTGTTTTATGGTACTTGTCAGGTGACAGGGTTAAGTTTCTGACATATACATAATTACCAGGTGAATCAGCACCTTCTCCCTGTAGGTGCTGGGCTCAGGCCAATCACAGCTACGATAAGACTCAGGCAACCCAAACTTTTAGTGATCCATATTTCTCTTAGCCAAAATATGTCCCATAAATTTAGATGTTCTGAATCAAAATTTAGGTGGACTGTAGCTGGGAAGCTTTCACATGTTTTGAAGTAATAAGTGTTATCATCCATTGGACTAATCACCTTTCTCAATTTTCTTTTTTTCTAAAGAAAAAACACTATATGAATACTACTTGCATGATTTGCATATGACTGGGGAATATTCTGTTGTTATAATATTCATATGTCCTCTGACTCAGGGAAAATTTTGGCCAGTAGTGTGAAAGAGATTGGCCATTATTCTCATAGAAGCTCCCCCTCCTTCTAGAGGTAGATTTGTGCATAGCATTCTTGTGACTGAGAAAATACTCTTGCTAAACTACATGTCACTAACTTTAGTGTACCTGGGAAGCATTTCTGTTGTATTAGCAGGAATCAATATTAGTGGTTTTTTTCTATGACATGAATAGAACGTTAAAAACTTACTTAAAAGCCACTGTAAAGCACAGTCACAGTTTTGAGCAAGCTAATAATATGACATGTGGTTCCTTGTCACCTTCTATTCTTCACTTCTGTTCAGAAAAAAGGTTTTTGTTGCCCTTTTCATTATTAGACTTGTTCGTATAAGTAATATTTTGTCCTTATAGAAGAAGGACTTTTCTATTGAACTTTTTTTATTTATCTTTTTTTTTTCAGATATGATCTAGAGAAGATAAGGGAAACGATGTAGTCCTACATCTCCTACACGCAATATATCTTCTCCCAATAAAGACAGAGGAACAGAGTAAATAAAAAAGAAAACAATCCTATATTCTTTCTGGTTTCATCACATGTTACCATGAGCATATAACCACCTTTGCCTTGGAAAGTAGATAAGTGCTATGGCATTTTTCTTCATTCTAAAAAACAGTTCTCTTTTGTGTCTGAATGGTGTTCATGATCACATGTGACAGAAACATTGAACATACAATGTTTCTTCATGTGTTTGATCCAAGAAAACTCTAATTAGCTGAATATTTACCAACCACATACCACTGTCTATACACATACTCAAATTTTGCCTACATCTTTTGAATCTCACCTCTTCTAGCAACACATTTGATTAATCTGAATTTATGTATAGCTGTTTTTTGGGGGTTTTTTTAAATCTATATTCTCAAGTACTGAGACAATCTAGTCTTACTCTCCTTTACAATACTGCAATTAAAATTCTGCTAGATACGTGATTCTGCCAGCAACAAATGAAGCATAAGATGTTGGTATGAGAATAATGCAGATTTAGAAAAGTAAGAGATACACACACCATTTTCATATGTTTTTGAATTTACCTGTGGATTCAACACATACATTTGTGTGAGGAAAATTCTATCACAGCACTTTTTTGGATGAGATAAATTATTGCAGAAAATATTTGTTGTTTTGTGCCTCCAACATATTCCCATTAAGTAAATGAAAATTCACATCAACTTATAAAAAATCAGTTGAACTTTTGAGTCAAAATCTGCTATTTAAAAACACATATTAAGACCATTAAGATAAATAATGTCTGTACGAGCTGAAAAAAGAAAAGGAAGAATTTTCTCCAGAAACAGGGATATAGTTCAATTTACCTTTCCTTTTTTTTCTTTTCAGTTTTTAAAATCTGAAGATTTTAAAGATCTGCAGATCTTAAAAATTTTGTTTGAAACTTCTATATTTCCTTCTTAAACAAAGGTGTGTGATTTAGCAAATTTATAGACACTGCTTAGCATAACTTTATCCATTACAAGAAAGCATTTGATAACAAAGCCAGGGTATGTATCTCAGTTCAGATGACTGACCATTTGGAACTATATGAAGTACTGCTGAGGGGTGGGGGTTTTGGTTATTTCTTTAATGATTTCAGCATTCTGGAGAACTATCAAACACCTCCCCCTTCTGTGCTGCAAAATGTAATTTTGCTGGTCATTATTTTAGAAGTTCAGAATGCTTTTGAGCACTGAAGCTCTTAGCATCTATAAAAAGTGCTGTTAGCCAAAAAAGCCCATTCAGGAAAACCTGAAATTGCTTCTACACAAAACAAAGTTGCTGTCTTGTACAGAGGTTTTCATCAGCTGTGTCCTACATTTTAACAGAAGAATATAACTTGAAGATTCTTGCCTGGCTGGAACTTTTCCGGCCACACTTTTAACAGGGATTAAACTCCATTCTCAGGAAAACATCAGTCCTGTGTTACGATATAGTTCCACATAAACTGATTTTTTATGAATCCCTGAATATTCTTTAAAGTACACCCAAAGTTCAATCTAATCTAGATGGCATCATCAAATTTTTATACCATTACTATAATTACATTTGCACACACAACTCAATTACCAAAGATATGGATCGTTACCTGCACAATTTGATTATGAAATTTAAATCAATATATTTGATATAATTACAGTTAAGGTTACAGTACATTTTGTCACAAACCACATTATACATTACTGTCTTGTTTTATGCATTTTAATAATTCACTTTAATCTGGTATATTTCAATAAAAAGGGATATTTTTCTTCTGGAGTAATTTCACTAAATGGGAGGAGATGGGAAAATATATTGTACATTAGCATCTAAAGCTAAGCAAATTATCTATCCTGCATTTTGTTTTAAGAATCTACAAGCATATCGTTGCATTTTGGAAACAGAGAAATATCATTGCCCTCCTGTATTATTGTGTGTTCATGGAAGCTGATCCATAGGAGAAAATTTATAGAAGGAGGCAGATGCAAAGTTAAAGCCAAATTGGGTGCTAACACACAACATGTGCTTTTATGTGCTTGTCCAGGTGCCAATGAGTGTCAGAATTGACTCAAAGCTTGAATTTGGACAGTTCTGAACTAGCAAATGTTTGATATGAGTAATTCATATGTGCACACTAATTCATGCATGCACATAAACTCTGAAATACAGTCATTAGGGGGGAGATGCAGCAGGGAATCTGTTTAGAAAATACAAACATACACACCTACAATAGATTAGAACCAGAAGCAATTTAAGAACCAGAAGCAATTTAAGAATATCCACATTTCATAGTGATGAAAATTTTCAGTAAATTATTCCTATGCAATTTCATTAAAATTAGGGTGCAATTTGTCTCAAAGTGTTTCCATACCTTTGTTTGGACAAAGCTCACTATAGAGCACCACAAGACTTTTGTATTTTTACTTTTACTTTGAGGCCTGGCATAGTTTCATGCATAGTGAAATGGTTATTCACTTGCTTCAAAAGAAAATACTAAACATTTGTTTTATCCTAAAATTCATCTTAAATACCAAGGTGATTTCTGTAGCAATAAGGTTTTTTTTCTTCTTTATCAATCAAATGATTAACAGTAATTTACTGTTAATAAACATTTTTGATAAAGATGATAATAATGTATATGCTATTTTATTAAATGTATTATACCTCTCTAAGATTACAGATCATGAGAAATATTTTCCTGCAACCTCTTGATATTTCCTGAATACTGTCCTTTAAATATTCCCTTTTTCTGGATGACCTGTGCTTTGTTGCAACCAACATAACAGAAAAGTGGCAGACTGATCAATGAAAGGCCAGATTTTCAACAAAAGCACCTAGTAAAGCCTACTTGAAAGGCATTTTCAAACTTGAACATTAAAAATAAAGCGTGATCTCTGTTTAGGAAAAAAAAAAAAAGCTGAACTTTAGCAACTTTTTAAAATCGGTTCAAAAAATTTTTAGATTTCAACCCTTAAACTGTGAACCCAGGATTACCCCTTTATTTCATGTTCTGATTTCCCCTTTTTTCTGAAATCTTGATACTCCGATATTTTTTTCCTTACTGGTTTGGGGGTTGAAATTAAATAATGGAAATAAATATATGTGTACACCCAGTGATATTTATGCAAAGAAACAGTCAGTAACTGTCTGTACCAGAGAAACAATTCTTGCTTTACTTTTTGGCCTCATTAGCTTGCTGTATAAAAGTAAAAAGAGAGAGAACGGGTATCTTTTAGGTTTTTATCTTGGGCAGATACTGGGCTCCACAATTTATTATTTAAATCACCTTTCAGATTCCACAGTGCAAGTTAATAAGCTACACTACAGGAAGAAAAAGTATATTTTCCTTAGATTTATTAACGTACTTTCAAAGTGAGACCTGCAGAAATGTTCTCTACATTTCTGACTGTAATATCTGATATCTAAGTAGGGATAAAATACAGTCTTATTCCTGGGAATGGATTTTCTTGTCTTTATTGAAAGATGATTTCACAATAGAAATTAATTGAATTTTAAAAGACTTGTTATAATTCCATTACTTTATATATCTTTTTAGTAAACATAAAATAAAAAGAATGACTGAAACCTATTTGAAATCTTTAAGTGAGAATGTTGGAGAAAGGAAAAAAATAATTTTTTTCAAGCTTAGGAGCACATGTGTACCTATTAATTCTTTGGAGTTTACTCTTTCATCTGTGATCTATTTCACATTAGCATCAGAGATCATGGTAGACCAAGGAATGTTTCTGTTTTTATCTCAGGTTGTATCTCAGTGAGTTTTAAGCTGTTCAGTCATAACTTTAACCCTCAAGGTCTTTTAATGAAAAAGCACACATTTCTAGAGTTACAGCTACCTGTGGCTCAAATTGGATTGCTCTGCTCTATCCAAGTCTGCCTCTTATTTGAACCATATAAATTGTGACAAGTATTTTTCTAGCTGAAAAATCACTGCTTTTATTTGGGAGCACTGATGGTATGTGCCGCATGAAATGTATGAGGAGACTTCCATTGGGATGAAAATCATCTTGTACCAGAGGTTAAGAGATAGTTTCATTTCTTTCTTTATCAATTTAAGATGTTAATTTTTACCTTGGTAAAAAGAGGAACTTTCTACTCCCTAAGCAGCGGCCTTAAAACAGTTCTCTGAATTGAATGAATAAATTACTCACGGTGAAATGAAGCAACAAATAGAGAGAATGTATCAGCTCTGTTCTGTCCAGTGCTGCCACATTGTCCAGTCTGGGGTCCTCTAGAAGTTAAGACTGACAGAGGCTGTGTTCCTTTACTAAAAACCAGGAGTTCCTATCAACTTGAACACAAAAATGGATTCCACATATTACAGTTTTGTCTTTCTACATTAGGCAAAGCAGGGGACAAGTAGAATAAATGAAGCAATAGAATGTAGAAGCAATTCTTCTGCACAGATCCTGAAAGAAGTCTACAGCATTTAGGAAAGCCCTTGAGCTGACATGCTTCCTGGCACACCCCAATTAACCTTAGTAAAAGCTAACCTGGGTTTTCCTACACACAATATCCAGATTTTTCCAAGATTAAAACAGTGTATCCATTGCTTTAAGAAACATATGAACAGACTGGTTCTAATTACAGACATTTTAATGAGATACAAAACTAGGAGACCAGATTGTATTCTCAGTATTTCCAGCGCAATCACCTCAGCATGCATAGTGCAACTCTGTATTCTTAGGTATCTAACCTGAGCAGCTCAGAACAAAATTGGCTTTATGTCTCTCTGTCCACTCAAAAAAAACCAAATAGTCCAGTTTGTTAATACATTCAGGCAGCCCACAGGCCTCAGATACATTACAGCCACTGAGCTGAGGAAAGGTTCAACTTCATTGAACATTTCCTCTGCACGTAGTAAATGATAGTAATTTTATGATTCAAGGGTATGTTTTTCTTATGCTCCCTCCCTATATTGATGAATGCTAATCTATTTTTATTAAGATCAGTTTGGACTCAGTTGATTAAAATAGTGTAGGTAAGAGCTATGCAATAAGACAGAAAGCCTGATAGTGGTTCTTGTTTTATATCTTGGAATCAACTTTAATTAAAGAGGTAAAACCTCAGCTGGTGTCTAGTGAGGTTATTTTTAATGGACAGACAATTTCTATCCATTTGATGTGTGATCTTTTGACTGTGCCTTGCTTATTTTTCACTAGGTTTGTTCTCTTTCACTGTTAATGAAATGTTTCCTGCTTCAATTTCTTCAAGATTCTTCAACTCTACATGTGTTAGCAACCAGATTTTCCCCAATGCCCATTGACACTGACTTCCATGGAGATTCATTAATTTAAAAGGGCTGAGAAGCTAGTCATGAGGCCTTCTAATTTTTGACAGGCTTTTAAATAAATACCTAAACTTGAACCTAGAGTTAGTGAACCATATCATTTTTGTAAGGTTTACATATTTAAGTTGTATAATATAAATTAATCACTATTTATTTATTCATTGACAAGCAGAAAAAACCCCCAGGGTTTAGCATTCTGCAAAATGGCTTAAGAATTTTCTCAGTTACAATAACTAAATAAATGTTAATTTTTCAGGTTTTCCATGGTTATTTGCTTTATGTTTCAATAGCTACATAGTTCACTGGAAGTCTGATTATAGTAAAGTAAACAATGCAAAAGGTGTTCTCTTTGGCTGTGTGCCCAATCATTATGAAAGCCTCAGAACTCCTGACAGAATTTCAATATTCCACTTACTACAAAGCTTCATTTCATAGAAGTTAATATTTTGATATCAGAAAGTTGAGCAGTTATGGGAATCAAACTTTTACCAAGATTTATCTGTTTATCACAGCTGATGATGGTTTCTGTGGAACGAGCACTCTTAATGATAAACATTCCTTTCTGCATTCTCTGTGCATGGCTGGCTATTTAACAGCTTTTCAAACTGTATGAAAGATTAACTTCAATAAGAAACAGTGCAAACTGAATTAAATATAAGTTCTGGTAGGATTATTTGATTATGGATCTGAGCAAGCAAGTACAGTCAAGTTTATGGTCATACAGTAATTAAATTCAAAATCTTTGGCAGTGAGAGAATGATTGAATTCTGGAGAAAACAGAAGATTTCAAATTAAATGTTTACCTCCAAAACGTAGATGGGACACTTTCCAAGGGACTAAAATATCTGCATGGTCCAGCCTGTTGTCTTACTGAAAACCTCATCTAAAAGAATTGTTTATATAATGTATTAACGTGATCAATCCCACTGATTTCCCCTTTGAGTTTGACAGGACAAGACTTTTATCTTTAATGTACTCAGTTTATTCTAAAACCACATAATGGAAACTTTTTGCTCATCAAGGATGACTAACCTTATGATGTCTACATATCACAGATGTCTAGCTAGATATTTCTAAAACTACCTCAACAATTTTATTAAAAATACTTGTCTGACATCCAAGTGCACTTTGTCTACAAGATTACATGAGCCTTCTTCACAAATTTTGCTGTGATATACAGAAAATTCCACTTCATTCTCCATTTCTATTTTGAGAGTAAAAGTACATATTTAAATAGAGAGGAAAATATTTTCTACATGTAGTGTGAAGTGAAACTTGGACTGAAAATTCCTTTTCGTAAAAAATAATAGATGTTCTGAGTTAAGAGGACTGCTTTCTATGTAAACAAATGTGGGAGTGTTCACAAGAACCACTCCATCACCACACAGCTTAGCTCTATTATCTGGCTCTTAGTGACTTCACTGGGGTTTCAGGAACTAGCAAATGTAAAATGGGAGCGTATGTGTATATATATTTATATATATATATATAATTTTATTTTTTAAAGGAAACTAAAAAAGGAAACTACCAAGATGTCTGCTTCAATTTAAGGTAAACACTATAACTCTCTTTCCTAGTTGCTGGAAGGATTTTACAATAGTTTTAATAAAAGTGATTTCTCTAATCTGAACTTCCATTGTCACACAAATAGGAGATTCAGCTTAGTTGAATATTTCCTATTTCTATAAATTTGTTTTTACAAATTTATCAAAGCCTTTTCATTATTGTTATTACTATTACTGTCACTATTACTATTGCTATTTAATTCAAGAAAAACTAGATCTGTAAAAATCTAGACTGAATGCAAAACCACCAACTGATTGCAGTAATCTCATAGTAATATAATCTTTATTTAGTTCTAGATTGGCTAAGCTTAAAATACCTTTGCTATTACAGAATGCTTAGTTTTGAGGTTCCAGTATTCTTTAGACCTGTTCTTCTTTCTGTGCCAATGGGTATATATAATTTGCAGTCTGAAATGCGTAATTTGTTATTTGGACTGCAATTCTACAGGTGAATTCACACAGGAAGATCCTCTACATCCATCTCAAGCCTCTGTACTCATGTTAATGAGCATATAAACGTGTTCTAGTGTAAAAACAGTCTGATGACTTAAGCTGCTTTTAATAATTACTCTGAAGCGTCTTTATATTCACTTTATTTAATACTTTCAGCTATAAAAAGTTCGCAGTATAATACATGCCTCAGCTCAAAAATATCTTCAGAGGAAATAAGCATTTTATTTTACTGCTTTTCAAGCTTTCTAGTACATCTTAAGAAGGAAAAGATTTAGTGTATGAATCACATATCTGGCTTTTAAAAGCAGCAACTATTTATAAACTGTAACACAAACCAGATCTTTCCTATCCGATATTTTGACTGACTCGCAACAAATGCTACAAAAGGGATCGAATTTCTTGCTTATGTCTTCTAAGATTATTATCTTAAATACAATAACAAAAATATGGTTTAAAAAAAAAATCTCATCCAGAAGTATATAATGTTATCGTCATGAGTACTCTCATAAACAGTCTCTTACAGTTCCAACACATTTACAGTTTGCCTTCTTGTTTTAAGTATTTAGGGAAAACATTAAATCTGTCATGAAATTGGTTCTATAAATTTTATTCAGACTATGCAAATTAAGACAAACAATGAAAATAAGGGCTACCTGTACAAAAGAGAAGACTGTTACAAGAAGCCTTGACCCTGAAAGTTGATCCTTCTGGTCAGGCCTCCTGGTCTGAGTTTGACCCTGCTTATTCAGTGCAAATCTTCAGACAGGTGACAGTAGCCATCCCCAAAAAACACTTTTTTGGGGATAAAGTCTAGAACTGTATCTTCATTCTTTACTGTGCCATTTACATACTGTCACTTTCCTGTATTTCTCCTTGCATGATATTCTTTACAGTGCATATCATATTTGATTTAATAAGTTTTTGGAAGAACGAGTGCTGAAAAGAAATTTGAAACATTTAAGCAGAAGGTTGTTATGGGGTTTTTATTTGTCACTTTTAATACAGGCTTATTATAAGCTCCACTGACATGAATGATGGAACTTCTACTCATTCCAATGTAGCTTTCTGGTATCTTAGTTCCTTTTCTTACAGTGTGCTTAGACCTTGAAAATGTGGAACACATTCTTCCATATGTTTGGGCTTCTTATGCCACTTAATTATATGTGCTAGGGGTTGGAAAAGTGAATCCAGCTCCTTACCTCTAGTATCAGCATCCTGGGAAGATGGTATGAACTACAGCATCAGTGGCTGACTCTTAAAGAAAACTGTAGTTGAAAAATTTGTCCCCTTTAGAAAAATAAACCTCTAAAAGCACTTGGGACTGCAGCTGACAGAGTACTTCAGAAAGTTTACCATAAATATATATTCATTCTTGTACACTGTTCTCTGTAGTTGCTTCCTATGCCAGTTGTATGAGTTATGAAGGCGAAAAATTCCTTTAAAGAGTGACACCAAAATTGTAAATATGCTTTCAAAGTAAATCTTAGAAGTATTTTTTCGGCAATTTTCATGGAAATATAGTTAAAAGCTACATTACTTCTGCTAGGGGCATGCTAAGACAAAAAAAAAGCGAAACAATATTTAAAGAGGAACTCTATATTAGTTGAAACATAAACCTAAAAAAATATATATCAGGGATAAAGTTTTACTCTACCCTTTTCTGGGGATCAAATAAAGAACTCTGAATTAGGAACACAATTCTGAGACAGCAAAAAATACAAAATAAGTGACTTACATGCAATGTACTGTGAAAAGGTCGATTAATAAAATTAAATGAAAAATATTTTGTCAGCTTCTTGAAAGTAACAATCTGCACCTACTGTATTGTGCTGACTTTTCAGCATTATGAGTTCTAAATGCCACTACTAGATCCTATATTCTGTGATTGCTAGCAATATGAATATTCTATTCTGGACAGAATTTTTTTAGGTTCTTATATGAAAGCAAATTCATAGGGTTCCCACACTTTGAGTTATCTGTTGTATTTCTAGAAACATCTTTGGGTATGCAGTTTACCAATTTAAGTAAAACAGTGATGTGATTGGAAATACCTTATAAGACACTTTAGACTTCTGTCTCTTTGTCAGTGAGCAAATCATTTTTTAACTAATCCCCATCTCTTTTTTCTTTTTTTTTGGCCAGATCTTTTATATTCTGCTTACTCTTCATTGAACAATGGCAATTTCCTCCTTTTCTATCCTGGTGTAGCTTTGAAGATAACTAGAATATCTTAATCACTTTCAGAGTAATAAAAATTCCTACAAAATTTCAGTTTTATCCAATCTTCTTTTCTGGAATCACAGGCATTTCTTCAAGATCTGTTGGTCTTTTGTCCTGCTTCAACTACTGCCTTAATGCCCCCTCTTGGCTCCCAGAACTGAGGGTGGAAATAGTAAGGAGTTCAGCTCCTCATTCTTTCACAGCTTTCATCTCCAAGGAAAAAAGTGGAAAACAAGGAATAACTTCTTGGTTCTCTTTCCCCTTAAAGCTCTTTTAAAAATCTTTTTCTTCTCTCAATATCTGCCTGTAATAAAGCTGCTTCTGAAGACCTCACTGACAATTTTTCATGGATTTTTTGTGTGAAGAAAACAGTTCTTTGCTTTTCTGAACCATTTTTAGCATTTTCTCTGTCACCGGAGAAAACAGACCTGCTCATATTGTTATCCACACAAGGCACTCAGAGGAGGTAGGGCAAACACAAAATGGATGGACTCATTTGCAGAAGAGCACATTAAATTGCTGATAGCCAGTGGTGGTTTTTTTGGAAAGTGACGACCATGGCACTTGCAGCTTGTGATGGTTATACCAGAATTTGTATAGTTTTCTACTGTCCAGGCCTTCATAATGCATCAGACCTCATTAGGGCAATTTGCTCATGTCAATTCCTGTTACAGAAATGGTAGGCACATGGATGGAGCACTACCATAGTAATAGCAGCCTGTCTCAGAGGCTGTGCTGAACTGTTCTATGATGTGCCTTGGATTTTATAAATAATTGAAAACAGTAAGTGGCAGGAGAGCTAGCAGCAGGAAGCACACAACTCACTGTAGTCTGTGTGTGAGCAGCTCCCCTGGACTAAATAAAATCAATAATCACCAACCAGCCTTTCTTGGGTACTATAAAAGCTAAAGATCCCATATTGCCTTTTATAAATGAAAACCAAGTAATTGACAGCAGTGACAGCTGCTGAGAGCATACCACTCACTGCCTGTACTCAGTGCCTCTTTCCTCTGCCTCCACCAACAGAAACAACAAATATATTGCAAACACGAATGACTGGCATTGCTGTCGTACACAAAGAAAGAACTCACTTGTTGCCTTGTAATTGGAAATGAAAAAATGGAAGCACTGCCAGCAAAATGTTGTTAATGAGGCCCTCTATGGGCTCTGATTTCAAAAGCTAAAATTTGCTTAAATCAAAATAATAAGGAAGAATTCTCTAGGATACTACTGAGAATTCAGACAGCTCTTGATGTGTCCCCTCCATCCCCATCTAGTTCTATACATTCCGTAGCACCACCAACCGGGAATAATAATAGGAAGGAAATGTACTACCTGACTCAGTGTATTGCTGTGAGATTATTAATCAGTCAATGTTTGTGAAGTACAAGGAAAATGAAATGCTACCCACAAGTGTTAAATATTATCTTTTCACAGACTCATTCTCCCCCTCCACACTTTCAGCCTACTCATATTCCCTTCTCTTGTAGCATTACTATATACTTTGGAGTGTGTATTTCCCACATACTGAAATAGCACACCAGGATTCCAAGTCTGCAGAGTGGGCTTGCTATCAGGAGGCAAGGTCTGTTCTGTGAAATGTGTGTCTGAAAAACTTTTTACAGTCATTTGTTGTAGAGAGACCTGAATAAGCTATTCCTTTACCGAGTTTTCTTTCCCACTAGCCTAAAATTGCTCTATACAATATTTGAAACAGCAGCTAAACTACTTTACACTGAAGCACTGACTCTTGGCTACCTAAGTGCCTGGCTTTGTACCTGCATGCATCCCATGCTGATGGACTGCTTTTCTGAATAAGCAAGACAAAAACTACATTCAATGTGGAACCTTCCTGAGGCTTACCGGTGCCCTAGGCCACGTATGGGAAATCTTTGCTTTTTACAGGCTGTTCACACTCCTTTCCTGATGAGGACAGTCTACAATCCCTTCCCTTGAAAAGAGACAGACTAAGGTCTCCACTCCTCTGACAGCAAGAGTAGCTGGAAATCCCTATTTTAGAAGAGATTCCGAGACACCGTGTCTTACTACTTCTATCACCCAGATTTTCCTGTTCAGGTCTTTCTTCTGTGACTGGAAAACAAAGAGGACTGTGAGACTGAGAACAGCATCCTCAGCCACTTCCCAGAGGACACAGGAGAGCACAATCCTGCAAAGCACTGGGGAGAGTGACTGCAGTAGGAGAGAGCACCATGCAGAGCAGAGCTGGAGCATGCACAGGTCACAAAGGCAACCTTGCACAGCAGGCAGAGAGTGCAGAGAGGCAGCAAGAGAGGCCAAGGGCTCATGGAGCCTCCAGCCAGCAAATCCAAGGGTCAAGTTGAGTCTAGGTAAAACAGCATTGATTTGGATCATGCATGTTGATAGTTCTGAGTTACAGGGGATGTCTTATGTTAAAAAAATATCACAAACATCGAAGCGAATTTGGGAGCAGTTCATTTCTCCCAAATGCCAGCTTCTAATTAAAAATATAAGATTTCTCCCCAGAGGTCTTGAAAATAAGTGGTTCATTGCAATAAGAGAAGAGCCATGTTCTCTAAGAGAACTCCCTAAATGCAGTCATTCCAGACAATATAATTTTATTTTGAAACAGGATAAAACTTCAAAATTGTCAGCTATTGGAAAATATGTTGATTTTGATAGGGAAAAGTTGTGCTAATGTCTTTACAAACAATTCTATGGGTGAAGGTTTGGGTGATAACGTCTTTGAAATGGGTCTTAATGTCTCTGCTGACTTTGGGCAGCAGGTTTGTTACAGAGCCCAGACAGCTTGTCTCTCAAACAGACGAGTGGGTCTGCCCCAGCCTGAGTTTCTGAGCTTTGGGGTAAAATGACAGGTTCAAGGTGGGGAATGTGTGGTAGGCAGTTCGGGAAGGCTGCGCCTCCCTGGTACCTCAGCAGTGGGGAAGGGAAGAGGGCAGCATGCGGCCAGGAGTTTGGGATAAAAGGAGGCTGTGCCCATCCAAAACCTCGAGAGAGAAAACCCCGTGGGTGTGTGCCCCGGTGGCCTCTCTCCCTTTATTTGAATAAAGTTGCAGGACTCCTCTGTCTCCTTTATGGACTCTGGCTTTTCATAGCGTGATTTTCCATACAATTTTATATATCAATGTATTCTCTATCTAATTTTAAATCTACTAACTACCTCACTTTGAAAGTCTCCCGTTTCACCTCCTTTTCAAATTACACAGCCCAAACAGTACAATCTGCTAATTTTAAATTGTACGTGCTTAACTAGGTATTTGTAATAGCTAAACAAAACATTTCTGGGAAAGTGCTGTTTAATATGTAGCAAGTGCTTCTTTTGCCATCTTCTATATTATTGTTATGGGGATGTGTTTTTACTTCAAATGAATAAACTTCACATTTTCACAGCCATCTGTGCTGTGAGTGACACAGGGCCTATGTTAGTTCCCTGTTAGAAAAAATCAAATTTCCTGCATAATTGAAAATAGATTAAAAGGACTTCATTGGTCACTGTCCAATTTGGCCTTTCTCATTTCTCTAAGGCATTTTATTCTAAAGTATACAGAACTGGGTTTTTTTTTTCTTTTTTCTTATTTTTTCCTTAAGTCAGTCTACAATTCTACAAATCAGCCCAAACTAGCATTTTCTTTGATGGATCTTCTGTACCTTGGGAAGAGCAGGATATCAGGACTGTTATACCCTTGTGTGATGGACAACGCCAAGATCTAAAAATCTCTCAATGATTGACAAGGATTGAACTTTTAAAGTTCTCAGACCTCAATTGAAGGATGACCTTTTTTGTCAGACTTTTGTCTCAGGATGGCAATTTTGGTGTGTGAGGTATTCAGTAGTAAGAGAACAGCTCTGGTAAAAGAGCTGAGATAGTGCCCTTTCAAATGTATCATGTTCAAAGACTAAGCACACTGATACTACCTTGCCAGACCTCCTAAATTTATTCCATGTTCAGTGATTTCACCTCCAAATAAATATTTGCACATATTTACAGAAGACATGAAGTACACGCATACCTAGGAAATGTTAATTAGTACTAATTGAACATTTATTTTTTCTTTTAGGATTTATTTTTTCCATGTCATACATACAGCCTGCGGCAGGACTTCATAATCATCACTGTAGTTTTGTCCTGCCTGCTCCAAAACTTTGTAGATATTACAGGGATAAAGTATTGATTCATTTACTCCAGCTAAAGGAGACTATTCTGCAGTTCCTAATAGAGAATCTTTATACCCTATATATTAATATCGGGTGCAAGTTTATTTGATTTTTATGACTTTTATTTTTATTCCCGTTCAAACTTTGAAAAGCCACTAATATAAAAGCAGTCTTGGAATGCAAAGAGCTTTGGCATTGCCCTTAGATGGCACAAACACTGTATTGGCTTTTATGAAATCTGCATACAGGCAAGGAGGAAGTGTTACTTAAGATTAAAAACCTTTCTTTATTATAATTATACCACAAAGCATTTTTCAGTATCTGTAAGGCAGAAACAAGGTGTTTGATAGTGCATCTGCCCAACAGATGGATTCTTTCAATGAGTATAATAGAAATTACTCAGATATGTGAGAAATATGTGTAATAATTTTGAGGGAGTGGTAAATTTCTGAGAGTCCTGAGGGTGTAAATTCATTGAGAACTGAATAATTCTTGCTGCATAAACTTGTCAATTGCCAGCCTGGGCAATTATTTAGGAATATTACCAGTGGCAGTTTTCAATGGACTTCCAGCTCAGGAAGCTGGGAAAGCAGGGAGAATTTACACAGAAGGGATTAAGCCTTCTGTACTCATCAATTTTCTATATTCCTCCCTGAACATCTGCTATTGGTTACTGCTTAGGACAGAATATTCAGCAAGGTGGAACCTTTGGTCTGACACAGTGTGGTTCTTCCTACATTTTTATGTGCTTGATAACAGCATGCTCTGTCAGTGTGGAGTTACATAAAACTCCTCTGTGGATTTATGTTCATTTAACAGAGAACTGGGGACGAAAACTGAGGAAAAATCTTTCACTCTCGCTTGCTCTCTTTGCAGAACATAAGCTCCTGCTATGAAACAGTGAGGCAGCTTCTTCCTCAGAAGAGTTGTGTGCAGCCTCATTTCAGCACAGCTGCCAGCAGCTGCACACTTGCTGGTTCCAAAAGTCAGCTGGGAGGGAGAAAAGCAGTGGCAGTGTTGCAGCCTGATTGACAAAGATAAATTAACTTATGCAGTGGTAACACGAGGTATTTACCCAGTAATGTGAAATAATGTGGAAGCATGGTCACCATAACAAGCAGCTGATGAGGAGGTAATTAAAACTTTGATTAAGGACACAGTTTAGTTAAGCTTAGCTGAATCATGTTAGTTTACTGTCCCATGTGGTTTTTGCCTTACGACAAAACCAAACCTATCAGCAGAATGCTGAATTTTGAATATTTTCAGACACTTCTCCACCCCATAATTACAGGCAGCCAATACCAGATGCAGCTTCTACTTTAAAGTAATGCTAACTATGAGAAAGAGTGAGTTGTTCTTTAAAAACCACAATAATTCTTTAATAATTAAACCTGGATTTGAAAATAACTAATTTAGAAAATACTTATCTAAACACTTCTAATTTGACCTTTAATGTAAAGGCACTTTAGCCAATTGCTTTATTGCTCAATTTAAAGAAAATACTGGGAAACATTTTGTAAAAAGCAAAGGATCAGTTCTGTAAATTAGAATACTGTGTTTTAGAATTACTACCAGAGAGCAGGAAAACACCATAAAGACCATGTGTCCATTCTAATGAGCTCAGATTTCAAATGTGGGAATACTGACAATGAACTGCTTGCAAACAATCTAAAGAATTATTTGCAGACATTATTTGGCAAATTCACTGAATAAATTATTCACTATGAATTATTCACCCAACTCTATTACTTACCCTCATCAGACATTAAAGCCATCGAAACTTGAGCTTTATTGTTAACCATTATAATTGTGAATTATAATTAATTCTTAACAATGTTGTCAAGAGACTGAAACATGACTGAAAAGTGCACAACATTCCAAAGGTATCAATGACACAAATAATTCCCTCAATGCAAAACACAGCATTAAAATAGCCTGAAAATAAATCACCACCAATGAGTAAGCAATATAATAATTTACCGCTAAAACAATTAACATTTCAAATGTTAATTCTTCTATTCTCTGTGGCCCAGATAATAATGAGTCACTGAGCTGGAGAAAGCTGCTAGCAAATCTAACTGGGCAACACAAGGGGAAAAAAATTCCTTTGGAGAATTACCTCCTATCTCTTTGTAGCAGTTGTTGGGCAATTTTTAAAGCATTATTTGCCTCGTAGCTTAGTGCTACTGGGACTCATCCTACATAAATATTTCTCTGGGTCTTTTTAAAATAAAAAACAAAAGCAGAAAATGAAAGAGGTGATAGCCCCTACACCTGTTCACTGTGAGCATCCTACCTACAAGACAGACATGAATGAAACGTTTGTTTAAAATGCATTCCACCATCCTCTAACTATTCATAAATAAAACTGAATGTCTGTATGTTGTGTGTCATTGCTTCTTTGCAACATATTTCTGCAGGACTTGGACCTAAATTTTACTTTTCTCAGATTTTACTTTCTCTCTTCTTTCAAATTGTAATATTAACAAATATTGCCATTTCCTGGCTCTAAGAGTGTTTGATCTAGAGTTTGGAGCCCATTAAAAACTTTTCCCTGCAGTGTGATGTCCTCCTTACTATACTTTCAGTTGAGATAATCTTGTCATAGTAATTGCTGCTGTCATCATCAGTATTAAGGTTCATTTTGATTTCTTTTTGAGCCTACATGTTTGCTTAGCTCTTCTGGCAGCATGACTAATCAGGATATGTGAGATAGGAGCTTCAGTATTTCCAGTATTTGTGTGGTCACTTGAAATGTGGAGGCCAGTAAACACTTCACTCATTGTCTAAAGAATTTTCAGAAACATAATTGTCATTGCATTTAATATTACAACAAACTCCTGATTATTGCTCCAGCCATCTAAATTTTGCTGCACTTTACCAGCTATTTTGTCATAAGCAAACACAGTGCTTTTCATTCTGGCTGTTTGAACAGTTGTGACACAGAGGTTTTTAAACCACACCACCATCACTAAGTATTCTGCAAGATTAAAAAAAATCATGAAATATTTAATTTTTTTACCCTTTATTCCTACTAGTATAGAAAGACAAATCTATGAAGGCAGTACTGCATTTGGACCTAATTATTTTTTTAAAAAACCCACTACATATCCAAATATTCTTAAATAATTGGAATACTACTACTACTCCAGATAGCTAAGACATGAATATCTAAGGATATCAAAGTGGTTTTGAGGCTTTCTTATTTTTAATAGACAAGAAGGTATCAATAAGTATTACAGCTTCCATGAATACATAGCAAGATATTAATAAAATATCAGTCATGAAAATCTGACTTGTTCATAATTAATTAGAATATATCTGATAGTTTTCTTAGCTAGAAACCATATTTAAAATAAATGACCTGTCAAGTAGCATTTTGAATACAAACTGAAGGTTAAAATAATTCTAATATGGGCGAAACTTTTTTATTCCTATGAACTAGGATGACAGTATAAATGTGAAAAATATCATCTGTCACTACCATAACATTGGTTTTTTGGGGGGAAAAGGAGGAAGGACTATGTTAAGTAGATAACTGCATCTTGAAAGTTCATGGCTATGCATGTTGCTTGAATGCAGTGGCAAACTAATTTAGTTCCACTTGTGATCTTGCAATAATTTCTGTCAATCAGGATGGCATTAATAAAAACCTCAATCTAAACAGAAGTGCTGTGCAGCGTGTATAATGTATACACTCATTGAAAGAGGCTGAAAAGATTGCAGTCACACAATTAGGGTAACATTTGACAGCTTTAATCACTTTGAATCTCTTCACATCACTTTTAAATGTCAAAACCACCTCCAGAGATCTCATCAGAACAAAGCATTACTTAAATTGCAAATGAAACTATCCAAATTCAGCACACCATTATTAAAAATATTAAAAATGCCCCATATTGTTTTATGAAAAACATTCATAAAACATTCTATGATGCAACATTGAAATGAGCAAAACAGGAAACAACTGTAGCTCATTAAAAAAATGTATTAATGCTAAATTTACTCTCCGTTAGTATGTCATGAGATGTTATTTTTCACACTGTACTGTGCTGTCTTCCCCAAGCAACTCGGATTACTTTTTTGTATTAAAAAAAAATTAGGAGTATTTAATCTATGAGATATTTGTAATTGGGTGAGGAAAGATATATAGATAGACAAACCTGTAAACAGTTTTTGTACTGTTATCATACAGCAACAGGCTGCTTATCCTGTTCATTTACTGGTTTTTGGTCCTTTTTCCACAGCATTTGTAGCTGCTGCCTCTATGGCACATTGCCATGTATTGTGTGACTGTACACAAATTATGCAGTGATATATCCTTAAATGTTTTAAATGCATCCTATCCTTTAATTAATTTTTTTCTCTGTGTTCACTGAACCATACTTTTGAAGCATTTAAAAATGCAGCAATATGAAATCTATTACTAAATTTTTTTTAGCCTATAATATCCCAGTTATCCAGTTATTTACTATGACATTAATATTTTTAAATGGTTAGGTTTTTCTCCATCTATACTACCATCCAAGCTGAAAGAAAAATAAGCAGAAAAAGTCTCTTTGTGTCAATATTTTCTTTAACTATTACTCAGCAGATATTCCAGCACTTTACACACATCGTTGTACTTTTTGATAGCCTTTCAGACTGGTAAGAAAACCATCCACTAGAAAGTTGAGGTCCTAATAACAGACCTACAGGTGGATATTTCTTGCCGTCCTTTGAAATTCTCTTGGATGATCTCAGGGTGTGTGCCCAAGAAAAGCACTAGACCCATTTTTTTTTTTTTTTTTTTTTATCCAGAGTTTCATGATTTCCTAGTTTTTGAAGATGTCAAGAAAATATAGTCCTACAGTGTCTAACCTGATATAAGTGGAAATTATATTTTCTCATAATTTTCAAAAATTAAGGCTTCTAAAGAGATACAAAAGTATTGCATAGCTGACAAATATTAGACATCAACATTTAAAAATAACCTTAAGTATGTGTTTTAGTTTTATTATTCATAGTATTAGATTTAAAAGCTGGAGTGCTGCATTTGATTTAATTAACAGCTAATCTAGGTTCAGTGTGAAGAATGAAAAGAGAGGACTGAACAGGAAGAAAGTTGCTCCTGTTGAGATGTATAGGAGTCACTTGCTATTAAAAAACATTTATAAACTTCTCGTCTCCCAGACTCAAAACCATTGCAACAACCAGTAAAATTTAAGCAGTGTCTAGTTTGAAAAGGATACAGCTGATCACTAATACAGGGACTGGTAGCCAGGAGAGACCACACACAGCATGCCTATTAACAGGTCACCGAGTTTCTTTCTCTTCTCAATATTCCTCAGTGCACGGCAGCCAGTTTTCTCACTCAGCAACACACAGCATGTGCAACTTTGAACAATCGTACACTGCGGGGAATATTTTGGAGAAGCTACATGATAAGATTACCAAATGGCTTACTCCTTGCTCCCTTTGTCCTTGAGTTTACTCCCTCTAATCATGGGGCAAATGTGGTGCATGGTATAAAGGAAAGGTTACTGCCTAAGTGTCACATTTCCCACTTCGTGCTCTGATATAAGTAGCCGTAAACCTTCATATTTCTAGGTTTAAGCACACTTTGTGCCTTTGTAGATCTTGTGCAATCACATTACCCGACTTTTGTAACAAGCTTTATACCTTAAGAAAATTGCAAATGTTTTGTGACCTGCCCTCGTGCCCTGCAGCCACGACACTCAGTAAAATCTTAGCGTTGTTGACTTCCCTGGAATTTCACCCATTATGTATGGGGTTAATTCTAGAAAGCAATACAAAAAACAACTTTTGTTTCTTGTTCTACTGTTTTCTTGTGTGACCTTGTAAGAGTCATTTTACCTCAGAGGACCTCACTTTTTTCATGTGTAAAATGTTCAGAGAACATTAATAATCGTCATTACATTGTTCTGCAAATCCCTTAAATCAAAAGAATTAAAGTAATTGTAAGATACTTCTCCAATTATCAAATACAGGGTGTTGACCAGAAAGGTTCTTTATTCTGTTTGGGCATTCGTAGATCTGAGCTGTGGCACCCATTCAAACTGCAATCTGGTTGTTTACTTACTTTATCTCATAGTGTCACATACAGCAGCATGTTTGAAAAAACCACTGAGGTGACTGGAACGTCCTCCCACAGGGCCAAACACCCTAATGTGAACATATATTATTCACGAGGTTGTTAGCAAGGGAAGGCAATTACAGCAGAAAAAAGGAAATGCTGCAGCAGGGGCGGCATTCAGGGTGTTGTACAGAAAAGCAGAGGAGTATTGAAAGTCAGGAATCGGATAAACTTATCATCTGTTACTATCACAGTATTGACCAAAGGCCAAACATGTTTCAAGGCCTTATTAAAGTTGATCTGCACACACAGTTAGTAGAAAGACAATACCTGACTTTAAGAGCCTGCAATCTAATCAAAGGCTTATTATGAGAAGTCTTTCTGCGGGAAGATGAAAAACCACAAATGGATATGTAGGGGCAAATAGAGACAGCTTGTCTGCTCAATTAGATGTTGATTCAACATTCTCAAAACAGCCCTGAGTGAGACAAACAATGCTGGCATGGGGCCACTCTTGCTTGTGGCCTAGAAAAAGACCAGAACAGCAAAACACAGTTTCTGAAAATGAGGTCAAAAAGGGAATGGACTTAGCAAATTTGTTGTAAGAGCAAAGCAAGTGGTCAGTGGTTTTGGCCAAATGTTTTAAATGTGAAATATCATCAAGGATGCAGTGAGCAGGTTGCTTGCTGGTACAGTGGTGTTACAGAGAGTGATGATCTCCTCTGCTGAGGACTACTGTGTCATTTAGCTAAATGACAGATTTACAGATGCTGTAAAAGAGACTCTGGCTTTCTTATTTTGGTACCTACGTAGTTTAGTTTTACAAATGAACTACTTCGGCCTTGAGCAACAGGTTGTCAGATTTATTCCATGGTAGCTATTTCTGATCTGCATTGTAGAAACTTCTGATCAGTACCTGAAGCAGTGAAAATAAAAACGTTATAGATTTTTCTGTACTGTGATAGAAGCTATGGCACAATTAAAGGAAATACTCTTTTTAAATATTATTGGAAAATATAGCTGTTATCAGTTTATGGAGAATATTCTTTTCTTCTCTCTCTTGCTAATGAAACTGCAATGAAGAAAAATCTGATTTAAATGAATCAGTTTGAATGTTAATTGGCAGGAAGTTGACATGATAATGAAAGGAATCTGAAAATTCAACTGGCTACCTGGTGAAATATCAAGAATTTCTAATTATGCTATGTAAAATATATATTTTGCAACTCACTTTTTTAAAAGGTAAAGGTTTTTTTCAAAGATATACTTGGCTACTGACATAGGCATAGGCACTCAAACATGGCTTTCCCATTCTTCTGTGTATGCTAAATGCCTAATGCTCTATTGAATGGCAGCAGATGTTTTCTTCCTCTGTTACCATAGTATTTTAAGCATTTCTGTGTATATATACAAAAATTGAGCTTTTTGATAGTCAATTATAATTCAGAACTCATCTAAGGATTGAAAAAGACAAAATTATTAGCAAAAGAACTGGGCATGCCCAAGGCTGATGTCCTGGTGAGGAGGGAATTATTTTAATAAGTGTGAGAAAGAGGTTTAAGAATCTAGCTTTCCCACTGGGAAAAGAACTGAGCACAGTATGAATCAAAGTTCTAAAGTAAACTAAGCAAGATAGACTGTTACACCATTTAGCAGGCCAGCTCTTTAAGTTATATTATCCAAGCTTTCAGAATGTAAAGGACCTTTCTTCAGGGATGAATTATGGATATCATGTTAAATTTATAACCCACTTCCATTACAAAGACCTATTTTAGCCTCTTGTCTAATTATGATTTAGAAAATTGGTTTGGCCTGAAAATTGTCTGATTTACTCTGAAGGCAAAGGAGAATGTTTCCACAGAGTGTAAAGATAATTTATGACATAGTTTTTCAGGCAGAGGTCATTCAATTATTTCCCTGATTTAAAATTTTGTCTTTTGTCTAACATTTCTTTGGCTCCACCTAGGTTAAGAATAGCTTACTGTTATCTCTTCAAGTATACTTTTTTCTTCTTCTTCTTTTTTTCTTGAAGCAGGGGGAGTGTTGGGGTTTTTTTAGACTGGAAAGAATTGAATACTTATGAATTATAGTTCATAAGGTGATAATAAATATTTATCAACATTTTTCGTAACCTGTTGTTTTTTCTCACAATTCCACCTATCAGGGATAAAAAGCTCGAAGGAGAAGGGTTAGACTGAGGCTTTTGCAAAGGGCAGTGTATCCATGTATGTTTTTCTGTTATCTTATTGGAAATCAGGGGGACATATGACCCAAAAACTATTTTAGTCCATATGCATCATGTAATTACAGACACTTGCCTATTTATAGCTTTAGTAAATTTAGTCATATTTTAAAGCTGCTGTAGACACAACTCTTGTGACAAACTTGTGATAAAATTAGTTACCTTAGCATGAGAAAACTATGCTCAGTCCTGTCTGAGGACATTGGAGTTATGTTCAGGAGCAGGAGAAAATATGTGGGAGGCTTTTCAGTGCCTGCTGTTGAATGAGTTCCTCATTTGGGGGACTATTTTTTTTTTTCATCCAATCAAAAAGAAACACAACCAGCAGAGGAATGAGAAGTTCATCGGCAGAGGAGGGAACACTCAGACATAGAAGGGAGACGAGGTTAAAATTCCTACTCTAGTAAACCATAAATAAAAAATAAATATATACCATAAATCTAGAAACAATATACTTTTCTTTCAAGCTCAGTGGCTTAACAAGATTAAAATCTCATTAATTATACATAAATATTACATTACTTTGAGAGATGGAACAAATTCTGCAATTGTAATGGAAAGAGACATCTTACGATACCATTGAAAATAGATCATATAAAAGTTCAAGAACTTTTTCTTCCTTGTTTGGGTTTTTTCTTCCCAATCATGTCCAGAATAAAAGGGCAACCTCCACTTTGAAAATTTTGGGATTAGCCAGCATCTTTCTGATTTACAATAGTAAAATCGTATGGATGACATATTCTCAGATGTCTGTATTAGAATTTTAATTTTCATATCACAAAATGAAATACCTTGTAAAGTGGGAGGAGTATACTAGTACTCTACACTTAACACAAGAATTTGGAGAAAATTCTACCACATGAAGCTGACCTCCTGTAGGTGTTTCCTACACCAGATCTAGTGTCTTACTCCAAACATGCAGCATGAGTTTCTTCCCTATTCCAAGTCTTCCAGATTTGGACCCCATCTTAATGATTTCACCAACCACAAGCAAAATCCTTCTTTGTCTGGACCCTCAATACTCCACTGACAATGCCGAGACAAACATTGTCAGGGAGGCTCCCACAGAGAAATCCAGACTCTCTTAAAAGGTAAATTACAAATTGAAGACAACCACAAACTAATCAAAATGTAATAGGAAAATAATTTCACTCTGGTCTGTGTTTGTCAATGCAGCTTGATTCAATAATGCTACTTTCTGTTTCTTATGAACTGCCCTTGTCAACCTCATCAAATTATTATTTGAAGATATTTGTTGGGTGAATGCCTTCAAAATTACAAAAAAAAATAGTTTTAAAAGAAAGTGAAAAGGGAAAAGGTAAAAGATCTCTACAGCTCTGAAATGTACACTACACAGCAACCTAAAGTGAAAGGTGAAGAGCAGCCTTCCTATATACATGAAGCCATACCACTTTAACACTCTAACATATAAAGATGTTCATGATGTCACGTAGAAAGTGAATTTACAGTATAATCTTTTTAAGATGCTCCCATTAAAAAATCACACATCAAATTTCTGCTTGCAACCTCTTAGTCTGCTCTGCCTTTAACTGATATATTAGAACATAAAGGCATAAAAAACCCTCATAAAAATTGCTCAGAGTGTCTGTAACAGGATGCAGTGAATAAAAGTTGAGACCTGCATTTACATCTTTCCCATGTTTCCCCCTAGAAGCCAATCCTTTCAACATTCCTCACTAAAGGAATTTCTTTTCAGAAATCATTGCCATTATTCATACAGCTGCTAACTGGCAAATCATAAATGTTGGATACAAGTGAGTTTATTCAAGGTGTAAGTGAGGCTGAACTTGGGGAAGAGGCATCACAGATTGAATTCATACATTATAAACATTATAAATAATAAAAGAATATTTACAGCAAAAATTGCCAAAATAAATTAGAATTAAAAACAAACTCAGCCACGTCCTGCGGAGCAAGAATTTTTAATTATTATTTTCCTTTGGTTGTCTTGCCTGTGGTGTCTCTGTGATAGACATGATAAAAGTTTCTTCTAAAATGTAAAGTGTGAATGCTAAACACTTTGTAGACTAAAAAGGACTGCTATAGTTCCCTTTTGCAGTACAGCTGCCATCCCTTCTCTCTAGTTCTTTCTTCCTTTTCTCTTAACCCTGTGCAGCATTACTTAGTGTAGGGTCTGCCAAACAGGAGGTGAGAGATGATGGACCCCCTGAGGAATGAGAAAATGGAGAGGTTGACTGCACACATTGCACATGAATAGCAGGAGGAGATGCTATTCTACTCTGGTTACTTTCTGCCATCTAAAGGTATCCTCTAAAGTAACTTAGCATTACATAGTGCTTTGAGCAACGAACTGTGAGCCAGGAAATCTGGGTTCTATCCCTCACTGCATAATTTTGAATAAATCAGTTGCCTGGACTCAGTTTCTCAATCTGTAAAACACTCATTACGAGTATCTTTAAAAACTGCTTTATGATGTGTCACAGAAAAGCAAACCAGAAGTGCAAAATTTCTTTAAATCAACTCTTCACTAAGGTAGCAATGGAAAGCCAAGATAACCAATGCAGAGGAAAAATACAAATATTTCTAATCCTTGAAGACTAGCACTGCTCCATGTGAAAATTAGACTGGAGGTGTTTCTATCCACACGCAGTTGTGCACAACAGGCTTATCTCCTCATTATGATGGAGAGTTGATTATAAGCTACTATGATTATTACAAAATAAAGGAGGAAGACAAAAGAACAAGGATAGTTGCATTTTCTAAATCATTAGGCGAGTCATGAAGAGGAGTTTTGCTTAAATTTTGTGTTTACCACATTTTTTCTGTACTTCCATTTCAGCAGCACATACTGGACCTAATAACTTAGACTTTCTGATCCCTGTTTCCCTGGATCCAAAAAACTGAGCAGCCTCTATCTACTGCTTTTATTGACAGTAAAGTTCTGATACTGTGTGTTCTTCTTACAGGTTCATAAAATTATAGGATAGTGTAAGGGAACATAGATCTTCTTACGAATAAATGCATATGTTAGTGAATAAAGCTAGAAGTGTGTACATAGAGACTCCACAAAATTTGGGGTTTAGGAAACAGCAATCACTGCAGAGATGACTTAACTGAGTTGAGTCCAACATCATTTTCATCAGGACAGAAAAAAACAGGAGTGTAATTCTGAGTTTGTGGAAGGCATGTTCAGCACGATGATGTCTTTTATTTTATCTTGGATGTCTAGTTCATTGTTACTATTTCAGGCTAAAAATAGTACCTTCTTCACATATTATTATTAGTCTCTCCAGCTACATCTGTTCCTGGGTAAATCTACCATACTGATCCCTTGGCCACGTGGTGGCCTGGCTCATATCCATGCTACCCAAGTTTTCATGCCCTACAGAAAAAATGGTTAAGGTCAACTGTGTCTTTACTGCGTATCAGCAGAAGTTTGTCATGCTGCTATAACTATCTCATCATCCTTTACTTGGCAATACAGGTCTTTCTCTATGCACTGCTCCATGTCTCAGCTGTCAGGAGGGCAAAGTGTGTGCAGATATTGTGTAAGGAATCAGGTTCCCTCAGAGCTCCAAGCACGGCACAGCTCATTCTCTCTCTGTGTGCTGGGCAGCTCATCTGGCAGGCTGACCTCTGAACCCCGACTGTCCACTCTGCTGGATGGACTGCTTGGTCCAGGCTGGACTGGAGGGGTAGAGCAGCATACATGGGAAGGAGGACACATCCCCTGGAGCCTTGGGGTCCTGGTGAACCATGTACAACGAACAAACAATGCACACGTTTGCAGTGAGCCACTTTCCCTTTTCAGAAGCAATACAACAGTGCCTGCCTTACCCATAGGCTTGCTGGGAATAACACCTGGAATGGCTCTGAAATACTCCAGGGTCAATAAATTTGATTAGTAGCTTTCTTTGGGTTCTGGCATGTCTGTAGATTGAAGGATCAACAGAAGACAACTACGAAAGGTCAACCTATCGAGAATGTCTTCCTAACTGTTTTGAAGGGATCTAGCTCAGATCAAGAAGATTCTTTTTAAAAAGTCAGAAAAACAGTACGTGAGATAATCTTGATCTGGAACAAGCACACACATAAAAAGAATATTGGTTAATTTGAAAAAAGGTGGAAGTTAATAATAACTCGAAGAGGAAGCAGTAAGGATAACAGCTGGTTAGTTATAGCTTAATATTTTGAGACATAATATGAATTTTTTTAAAAGTAGCAGTATGTAAAAAACCACCCAAAAGATAACCTAACCATCATTTTCTCACTTACACATTTAAAAAGAGATGCAGCAGAGGTGATTATTAAACAGAAGTGTTTTCCTTTCTGATAAATTTAGTAAGAATATTCCAAACAGACAAAGGAAGAAATTTAGCCTAATACATTTTTAAAACAATGAAATTACTTGTGTGTTTACCATACATAGACACACACATGCACAAACAAACAAAACCACCAAAAAAACCCCAAAGCACATAAAAAATATAGTAAAATACAAACAGACATTATAATACAGATAAATATGTATGGCCTCAAAATTCAGAACAAGAAAATTTAGTTATTTTTCCTTTAATTAATATAAATCTGAAACTCAAGGAAAATCTTAGGCTGAAAAATGATAAAATTAAATACACAGACTTCTTCTTTTTCTTCCTCCTTCAGATAAACGAAATGTCATTTTCACTTGTAAAGTATTTTAATACTAAAACTCCAGAGAAAGTAAAGAAAAGCATTCATCATGCTAAATTCATTTCTTAGAAACATTTATGTAAATGTAAACTAAATGGTGAGTTCCTTTTAAAATTTTCTTTTTCAGTCTCAGTTCCACAAATATTTTGGTCAGCAGGTTCATGTTATTTCAGGCTATATTGAAAAATAGTCAATGGTCCTTATAGAAAAGAATGGCCATTGGTAGATTTTAATGTGATGATTATGGCAGCGGGTGGATTAGTGGATCATGAGGCTTTCTATAGAGCAGAAACTTCCTAATTTCTCTGAGGAGACAAAAGAGAGACTGAAACTCTACCCAACAGGCTGACAGGGGGCAAACAATCACTTTAAAGAAGGTAAATTAATCCTTAATCTCAAAAGTACTCTGTATACAGGTGGCACCTGTATTATTACTGATACACCCTACTGATATTATCATTGATTTTAATGTTCAATACAGCTCTTCATGATGGTAAGTGCCAATTGCAGATGTAAGTCTTTAAGATACAAACCAGATTATAAGGTATTTTATTCAGATCTTGCTTTCATTAACCTTAGGAAGTTCCATGGCTAATCATATTGTTACTAATTAAACCAAATAACCAACAACCATGCGTAAAGCAAAAATCTTACATTTGTTTCCTGCTGAGCTGTATAACTTTTTACATGTCACTTTATTGTAATTCAAAACTTTTATGTGTATTCTTGTTGTGCGTGTCAAAGTGGAACTGACTGTTTCAAAGTTTATCAATGAGAAACAGCTTGTTTAGCAAATGGGGCATCCTCACCTAGATTATTTTAGTGTTGTACTGTGACTTGTGCTATGACATCCTTTAATTCTTATTTCATGCCTGAAATTTAAAATTAGATATGCTCAGGAAGTTGGCAGGAATTTTTCATTTTAAATGTTCTCTGGATTTTTTTCTGATAAGCATAGTAAAGTTGCAGTTGGGACTGCATCTCAAATGGTTGGAGGGCACACTTTCAACATTTGACTGAATTTGCAGCTAGGATAAGGAAGAGCCCAGCAGCAATAATGAAAACTACATTTCAGTATCCCAGGGAAAATGAACATGTCTGGTCATCTCCATTTTTTGTTGCAAACAGTGAAAGTGGAACTATTTCCATCAGCTGGCTTGTACAGAATAGATTTATATTCTGCAACCATAATACACAGTGCAGAGAACATATAATACATGTTTATATCTTCATTTATCTCCAAATAAATAAAATATTTTTATAGTTCCATCTCATGAAGTTCATTTTGTGAATTTAGTCTCTACAAAGAACTTTCAAATAAATTAGTCAGTAAATGCCATTGAGGTACAAACTGAAGTTTAATTTAGAAATACATTTGTTTCTTTCTCATTGTATAGATACTTAAGCATCACAATGGGTAAGCAAAACTTAAAAATTACCTTTTGTTCACTATTGTAAATTATGTCTAAAGAAGAAAGGATTCATTAGTCATGATTTTCACTACAACGTTGGAATTGATTGAAACACAGGTGAAGCATTTTGTTAACTATACCTACTGATTTTTCAGTTTATGGCTACAGGAAAAGAATTCTTTTTGAAATAAAATTTTGACTCTACAGATTTAAAAACATTACATTTCCCTGAAAGATAATTTTTATCTTTGGTGTATTTTGAGAACTGAAGAAATATTAATACCCAGGGAATTACATAGCCACACTAACATAATTATTATTAGTCTTATTCATCCGTTATTGAAGTTCAATTCAAGACTCATGATACAACATTTGTCCTGGAAATCAAACACCATTGCTGTCGTCATGTGAGAACTGCCTGCAGGAGCCAAGCGTTCACTCACATCTCCTTGGATCCCCCCACACAGCCCTCTCCACAGAAGTGCTCAATTCCCATCTGCGCTGCACAAAGGGAGGGAGGTGCTGGTATTTCTGACATTGCAGCACAACACTGCACCAGGGCTAATCAGCCCTTTAAAAGATGAGTGCCTATACAGCCCTGAATCCACTGCCACACTGATATAGGAAAATATTTTTGTCAAATATGGGAGCTGAGTCGCTTTGAGGGCATCCATGCAGAGCATTCACGTCAGTGTGCTGCCTACAGAGGTATTTGGGAAAAAAGGGAAACTTCAATCACACAGTACATTGTTGGAGAAAATCAAGTCATCTGGACAGGCACAGACTAAGTCAATTCTCTCTGCTCCCACGCTGGAAACATTAGGAAAGATCATTTAGTGCTGTCTGAGTTCATATATAGTTGTGGCCTTTAGGAGTCAAGCCTTAGGAAAAGCAGTGAAATTCTGTCTGTGAACAGAAGCAGAACTTCAGGCTCCAAAAACATGTGATTTCACTCTCAGTGGCATGGACAGTTAATCAGCTACTGCCCACAGCCTTTCTCCCACTCAGATGTTATCCTTTCTCCTGTGCCAGCATAGCTGTGTGCACACCACATGGAAATGCAGAGTGAGGAAATGACATGACTAAAAGAAATCTTCTATCCCTTTACTATTTCCTTTTTGCCTTCAGCCCTCACTTCCCCAGTGCAGTTCAGTGTGCAGCCTCTCACCTATGCTCACACAGACACTGGATGGGAGCAAGACAGGGACAACAGCTTCCCAGGCTAACTCTGCTCCTTCTGCAGGAGCAAAACAATAATTCCTTTCATTTGATTTACAAGCAATTTTATGAATATCTTACGAGAAATGAGTTAGAAGTCAGAAATAATTGTTAACTCTTGTGGAACTCACTCCCACAGTGCAGCAGAGAGAGGAAGTGATAAACTTGTTTTGGAACATAAACCTCCTTTCTGTGCTTCCCAGCTGCTCACAGCAGGGTTTTCTACCCCCTGAAATTAGTTAGTAATGTCTACCTTTAGAGGCTACTGGATCACATCACCTCTTTGTCTCATGGATATGAATAGTTTGTGAGTCAAATGAATTAACTGTCTTCCAAAGCAATTGAAATGCCTGCAGATCCCCAGTGATCCATTATGCCTGGTACGTTTGTCATTGACTAATTCTGTTTTAATGGACAAAGATTCGTGCTCATTATTTTAGTGAAATCATTCACTTTGTAATTAAAGTAAATGTTTACAAATATATTATCCGAATTGTTATATTTTTTAACAAAATGGAAGTCATCACTTTGCCTTACACTGGTATGTTTAATTTATCCTCTTTAAATTGGGAACTTTTAAATCAAATCTGATGACCCAACACTATTTTTTTTTTTTTCTATTTACATTTCTAAATCTGTTTCCACTAGCAGGAGGTTGTTCTGGGTTTTGGTTTTGGTTTTGTTTTTTTTGCTCCATTTCTGAAAATAACACAAAAATAAGCTAAAATCACACACAAACAACAAAAGGAGACAATCAAAGGACTTACAGAAAACTTCTTCTAAATACATTATTCCAGTAATATATAGAGCCTTCCTTTCTCCTTCGCTTGTGTTGTATGTCACCTCTTGAAACATTGTCCCCAGAGTATTGAATGTGCTTTCATATGGCAATCAATAATTATCAATTATACACTTAGTCATATAGTGCCAAACCCTTTCATTTAATACTTGGTTCATCAATTGTTCATATATACATTCTGTCAAGCAGCTTAATGGTATGATTGAATTGTGTGCTATTGATTTTCTATCTGTCAGGTTTATGCAGTGATTTGGAAATACTGGGCCTATACACTGATGTAATTTCCTTGACTTCAATAGAGTCATTATTCTATTGGTGTAAGGGACCTGATAATCAGATTGCCAAACATCTGGAGTGAAAGACCTTTTTGGTGAGGGTATAACACTGCCCTCTACAGTCTTTTTGTCTAACAAGGTTAGGTTCTAGTTCCTTTTAAAATGTAAGGGATTACTTCGTTTGGATATACTTGATTACATATACTCTTATTGTACCTGTAACTGTAAACTAATCGATATGAACCTTCATTGTTTAGAAATATATAAGCTAATCATGAGGAGATGGGCATGTCAAAATCCTGTTAAAAAGATGTCATCATCTTTAAAAAAATCAAAATAAATCAAAAGATTGACAGGCAATTGAAAATGTACAGAGCCCTGTGCTTACACAGGATATTTGCAGTGGACCTGGGATACACTGGAGTAAACCCAGTCAGTTCACTGATTTGATACCTATTACAATAAAATTAGCTAGGTCAGTTAGACATTAGCTAGACAGCAAACATAAGACTAATGAGAATTTGGAATAGTCAACACCTCTGACAGCACAGTATTTCTTGTGCTGTTATATTTTCTTTTCTGAATGCTCTGAAATAGTACTTTTCCAGAATAATGTAACGATTCTTTCCCTCCTGCAACTTGAATTTTTTTAAGAATAGACAAAGACTGGTAACAATAAACTCAAATAACTGAAAAAGTAATTTAAATACTAAAAACAATAGATGAAAAATGCTGAACATCACAGCTATTCAATGGTGTCTTGAACACATATATTCTAGGAAACCTGAAAATAATTTCTCTACTTTATTTCCTGATGTGTTAACCTTCCTGCTTCCTCCTGCCAGGAAGAAAACCACCAGAACAAAAAGAAAAAAAAAAATCTAACTCTCATACAAAAATGAAAAGAACCCCTCAACCTCTATATAACTGACAACAACTTTGAATGACAGCATGTGGAGCAAAGGATATATATTCAATCACCTCACTCTTATAATGGGTTGCTTTTCATATTCAAATAAATGCCCACTAATAAATACCAGAATCATAACTACATCCCACAAGGAAATCTCATTAAAACTTATTCTTTCCATCCTTCTATGTCCTCTCCAAATGTCAGAGATAAAATCCTCTTTTTAATACTCCTGGAAGATTAAAAAGTATAAAATTTTTTGAAGCAGTTGAACAAGTAAATCTTAGTAAAGAGCCTTTTCTGACAAGATCTCCCTCATATTTAAATTATAGAAACCAGAACTTAACTAACAGCTTAAGTATTCCCATCTTCATAGTATGGTGTGTATAGAAATGAAATCACTCATCCTGATAAGAAGCTATATAGGGTTGCTGTGTCGTTTTCAGTCGATTATATTTCACAGTGGAAAGACGTGGGGGAAGTTACTGCTGACACTGACTAGAAGAAACTTGTAGAAGAATCTCCATGGATTGTACATACCAGGGAGACCAATTTAAGGATTAAGGGAAATATTCTGACCTTATAACCTGTTAAAGAGCTGAAGGGGAAGCTTTAAGGAATAGGTGCAGTTCCATTGACATCAACAAATATAACATCAACCCGTATGTATCTGAAGGCAGAATTGCTCTATGAGACAAAATTATAACACAGTGAAATCTTAAAAATTGTGTGAATTTATATCAGGTACTCTAAGTTCTTTTTCTTTTTTCCTCTTGACAGATTAGAAAGCAGCATCCAAACTGGTTTTAAAGACTAGTACCACTAACACTGTCTTTATTTTAATTTTTCTTATGTAATGTATACCATATCTGCATGAGACAAGGATGTCATGGAGGATGTGAGACTAAAGGTGGACTCCCAGATCTTAGATGCTAAATTTTTCTTGAGGTATCAGTACACAAGATACATTTCTAAAGACAGTCAATTTAAATAGGTAGTATAATACAGCAGCACCAAATAGATCAATAAGGATTGAAGAGATTTTAAAACTGAAGATTTTCATTGACCTTTGCAAATGAATTACTGAATCAGAAGGTTTTATTTTCTTCAATCATCTAATTTATGTCTCTGGTGTTTTACTGGTCACTGCCAACAGTAAACATGTACACCCAGGAAAAGGGCATTCCTAAACTGCTGTCAGCATTGTAAACTAAGTTATATAATTTACTTTGAAATTTAGTAAATATAACTGTAATATGTAACTAAAAATGGGTCTACATCCAACTTTCAGCTGAGCCTGAAACTATTAAGGTTATTCCAAAACATCTGTATCTTTTTGATTACATATACTCTTATTGTACCTGTAACTAGATAGACTAGATAGACTGCAAATCTCCAAACAAAAGTCTATCCTATTGTTAGGAGTATCTCCTAATAGTAGCTGGACCAAAAGGAAAACTTTCCTGCTATTTTTTGCTCCTGGCTGTGTCCTAAAGCAAGATTTGTAGTCATGGGAAAAAGATAAAATAATATGCTTTTCAGAAGAGGGGAATAACAGATATGAAAGGCATTTACTTGACAGATCTAAAGATTGATATGCCTTACTTTGGTAAAACAGATCATTGTGCCTTTTAAGATTCTAAATTCATTGCAGGTAGGTAACAGATCACTTTATGAATCCAGGCCTATGTGCATAGGCATTCATCCATGCAGTTTAGCAGTTTTTTACCTTAATTCTGAATCAGAAAGGGCCACATCCAGAGCAAGTCTGCTTCACTGTGATAGGAATTCTGTAACAGAGACACACAGTACTGTGGCATCTCTGAGTTGAGGCTACAATAAACAGCAGAATATTTTGGTCTCTAGCTGTTCAGTAACAATTTAATATCAAAGATCTTCTAATCCCATATCATCTCCGTGCCATCACTTGACTCCTTGTTGTATAATGTAGAGTAATTTAATTCCTTCTAAAAATGGCATGTCTTGTTGTGAGAAATACAGAATAACTGCATCAATTCCAATCCTGGTCTTTCCCTAAACTTTCTGACACTTTCAATAAAGTTTTGCTTGGTTTCATCCTTTCTCCCTCATGTCTAAAATCACTTGCTACATAGTATCATCTAAATTGCAACTCTCTAGGGTCAGTCTAGTCAGTGGTTATTCATAATTAGGTGCCAACAGAACTTGTATCATGTTAGAATAAGTGAACAAACCATGTCAAAGCTACAGAACTCCTAGAAACTTTAATTAAAATTTAATATCGTGTCATATTACTTGAAATATTTACAGCAAACATCTATATATGTCCATTGAAATGCATGTTAACATCTCTCATTTCTTCTATAGTATTGCAAGCATGAAACAGGCTTCTAATCACGCTTAGAGGACGAATATATATAAAAGCTGATGACTGTGCTTGTGATAGGCAACTCAATTTTTAATGTCTCTGGGAATTCAGCAGGGATTTTGAACTAGTATCTGAAAAATACGTGTGGAAATCCAGAGAAAAACATCTAGACTGCCCACACTGCAGGTAACTTGAACACATCTCATCATTACTACACACCCAATGTATGTGCACTAGTGCTCTCCTTTTATGTAAATGGAGAACATCTCACATATTAAAAACTCCAAAACGTTGTAATTTACTAGCTTCATAAAACCAGCTTATCTCTTGCTCAAAATAAAAGTGTAAATTTTAGCCAAATTTTGTGAGAATGCTGAAATGCTTAAAAACTTCGGTCTGTGAAGAACATAGCTCTGAGTAAACAAAAAGGCTAGCCTTTTTACTAGTATACTCTCACTTAAAATATTTGAAGTGATTACTAGAAGGAATTTGAATATTTGGGAATGTTTTGTCCTGAAAATTCTATTCAGATCCCTTTTAAAGTCATATATAAACAGTTAAATACAATATAGATATTTCTGTCAGTTGAGTAACTTTCTGTAGCTGCAATACAATATTTGTCTCTGGTACTACTCCATTCAATCCATCTGTGAGTCTATTTATAGGCTTATTTTGTAATTATCCATTAAAGAATTTCTAGTAATATAGGCATGAGTTATAAGAATTTGAGACAGTTTTCTGTAGACATGGGACATGTATTTTGTTCTAAGTGCTCTGTAAGAACCAGTGAAAACTACATGGAATTCTTATTCATCAGGACAAGAACAAGAAAGTCAAAAATTACTAATAATATAGATTAAGTAACTCCACATGGTTTAGGGATTCTTCAAAGCTTTTTTATTTTATTCTAATAGTCTTGTAGCTCAATGTGTAGAAAACAATTTTTGGAGTTCTGTCGTCTTCAAATACTTGGAGTAATGATGATGGTGAGAAGTTAAACAAAAGGATTAATTGATCCATTGCCCTAAGGCTACACAATAGTATTACACTGTTCCATCCATTTACTGGAGAACACCTTTAGAAGTGTTTGCCATGCACTGAGCCATGCTTTGAGCTTTACCTGGAGCTGTATAAGTACAGATCCAGTCCCAGAGGATTTTTTTTTAATCGTGGCTGTTGAAATGCAAATAGTATGGTAAGAGATGCCTCTGGAGTACTCACATACAGAACAGGTTGTTCTTTATTTTGAAAGAATAGGCAACATTTCCATGGACTGGCATACTTGGATCAGACAGCTGGTCACAACAGGCAAGTTAATGAAATAGCTGCTCTCCACTTTGCCTTGGCTTTGCTGCTGCCTATAGAGGAAGTGGGAACGGCAGAGTCATCTCTGATTTTTTTCCAGGTGTTACTCTGTCCTACTCCCTGGTTTCTCTTATTTTTCTTTGAGACAAGGACATCATTTTATCCCAATCCTATTTACTCACCACATGCTGCAAGTTGCACTAGTTCAAGGTTACTCTCAGGACATAACCTTCTGCAGAAGGTGCTAGGTTGTCTTATCAAGGCTGATCCCATTTCTGCTTCCACTCAGTACCAAACTTCTTTGAAAAGTGGCATATTTCTTTTTCCTAGGTTATATAATTTGGGTGTATATAATTTCTGAATCAGAACAGACAGAACAACAAAAAACCAAACTGCAAAGCTATTCTTTTTTGGTTGTGGTTTTGATTTACTTATTTCTATAGTCAATTGCAGAATAATTACCACTACCTAGGTACAATATCAATTTAAACTTGACAATTGGACCTTTTTTTCCTAATACTGGCTTCATGATTCAGCACAGAAGTGATAATTCTTATATGATAGAACCTTGTTTCTTTTCATTTCAGATCCCTCAGTGTTATTGAAGTGTCATGGTGAAAACAATTTTTCTGTTTCAGTTCTAAGTCACAATTAAACCATTTGGTCTAATGCTTTAAGTTATTTTATTTTCTGTTATTTTAAATAAAGGTTGCCTACATAACAGTGTAACATAAAAGTCATTTACATAACACTGAGAACCCTTGGTGATTTTTCTCTGAATTAATATCTGCTCAACCTAGAACTATGAGTTGTAAAATAGGTTTTATCCAGATCTTTCTCTAATACCAGTGAATACACTATATTTTCCTCAGATTTCAAGTTTAAAAAAAATGTAACCAAAGTACCAGAAAAGCTGTAAGCAAAATACAACATAATAATATAATTACAACCATTTTCAAGAAGTCAGCACTTCTTTTAGTTTTTGTTTTCCCTTCTGAAAAGCAAAGTAGGCAATTATTTTAAATTAGGTTACATGAGAATATTATTTGTGTAACAGAAATAGGTTTCTTATTGTAATTAAGTTTAATGGATCTTGCTCTGGAGATGAACAGAATCAGCCTTGGAAATACTGGGTATCTCCAACTGCAGGTATGTAGTACTACTCTCTAAAAATGTCTTTCTTTAGATACAATGTGTATAAATCTTTCAGAATGTGGCTTTATTTTTCTCAAGTTTCTCAATTTCATTCAATCACTTAGATTTTGGTTCTTTTCTTTGCTATGAAAATATGTTTCAGCACACTACCTGTTGCTGCATCAACGAATATTAACTGAAAAATTGCCACCCCGACAAGGAACAATGAGTTCTGTGTAAAAATCAGATCACCAATGTGCGGCGAGTCATGGGAAGCTGTAACAGTACCTACACTGAAAATCTAAGTAAGGGGAAATGGACATTTTCTACATAAATGTGATAAAAAGTGAACATCAACCACAAACTGTAAACTGGACACAAGAAATGCAATTCCCTTTATAAAAAGTATCAGTAAAGTTAAGGGACCAGGACTAAGACTTAAAAATAAGGTACTAGGCACCAGATTTGACAACTTACTATTTTTGCTGTGATACTTCTGGTATCTGATACTCTTCTTTCAACTCAGTCTCTTTTTACTGAGGAACAGTTGGCATATTTCTTGACACTAAGCAAAAATAAATATAAATAACTAAAACAGAAAAAAAACACTTAACCCAAAAAATTAAACAATCCCAGATATAAGGATTTTAAAATTTCTTATATCTTCAAATATTCTTATAATAGGAATGCTTGTGGCTTTTTAAAGTTTGCCCTTGGTAGTGCTAGTATAAGTAAAATAGAAAAAAAGAAGCTCATGCTAAAAG
The DNA here is from genome assembly GCA_013397055.1 of Pachycephala philippinensis. Lineage (NCBI taxonomy): Eukaryota > Metazoa > Chordata > Aves > Passeriformes > Pachycephala > Pachycephala philippinensis. Next base: position 626,887 of record VWZT01011431.1, on the reverse strand, counting down.
AAATATTAAGACAAGAGAAAAAAATGGTGTACAAGCAAAAATAACAAAGTTGGAAATGTTTTAGAGAGGGAGAAATCCATTGATGACAACAGTATGAGTTTTGGTGTGAGACAGTAGAAAATGGTCAAGACGCTTAACAAAAGGAAGAAAGAGATAGAGAAACCATAAAAATACATGCACAGGAAAAGAAATTGATGAGTTTAAGTGGCAAATGTGGTTTGGGCTAAGAAAGAGAGCAAAGACTTAAACTGTGTTTCTGGCAACATTCTCTTTTCCCTTTGCAAAAAGTGTTGCGGGGTGAAAAACACACAAATAAAAAAAATAGCTTAAAATTTCAGCAGGCATACAGGAGAAAAAGCACAAAGTTTCCTACCAGATATAACCAGCATAACCGATTAATCTAAATAGCATGTAAACTGGTTCCAGCCTGAGCGTATAAGGAGGGAAAATAGTATTGACATGAAGGTAACTTTAAAGTTTGGCAGAAGTTAAAAGAATTGTGTTTAGGAAGTGCCTTTGGGAGTTATTGCTGAAAATTTCTTTCTTATTGCTAAGCATTATTTTGCTTCTGTGCATAGATATACCCACCTCTCTTTCACCTGAGAGATTTAGGCTAAATCTTCAAGGTGACAATCAGCACTAGCTGCAGAGAAACGGAGATACTCATTACAAGTGATCAGGTTCACAAAGCAGAAGCAGAGTCACATTATCACAGAAAATTTAGTCACACTGTATTAGTCTGGAAGGAGCTTTGTTTTATTCCTGTAGCACCCGAGCTGTGCAGTTAAAGCTAGAAAGTGCATTTCCTGTCTCTGTCCTGGCCATGTGCGTTTGCCCTCACAAAGCCCCTCGCAGGAGCAGCCAGTGTGGCTGCCATCAGTCGCAGCTGTCACTGATCTCATGTCAATGATGAAGCATCTTGCAGGATACTTCAGCAACACTTGCAAGGGTCATAATTTTTCTTATTCTGACCTAACTTTATTGATCCTCTCCTGAGAGGAACAGCACCCCTTGCAGCTTTATGGGACCATTCAAACAATCTAAGAATGATTTATATTACCCTTAAGGAAAAAGACATCAAGACTTGTTACTCGCTTGCTGAGATTTCCCCGAGATCTCAAGCTATCAAAACACTAAACACAAGTCAGAATACACTTGAGCAGTGGAAAGCACTGCAAAACTTTATAATATTATTAGGCTTCATGTTATAATTGGGTGATGCTTCCACTTAACACGCAATTTATTTTATTCAATATTGATAAGATTTAATGGATGATGTATTTGATTCAAGGCTTTGATACAAATGTAGAGTCTTAATTAACAAGTGATATATTTGATGCAGTGAATAATGCATCTGATTTAATAGAGGATGCACTCTATCTGCAGCTGAAGGTGATTGGTCTTTTTAGTGAGAGATTAATTCATTTCAGAAGATGATGTATCACTTTCAATATGAACTAAATCAAATTTTTAATACATATTTTTTTCAGTGTGCTAAGTAGCACAAGGAACAAGTTTGCCCTCAAGTGGACTTCAAAGGCAGATCATACCTCCAAGGCACTAGGCAGGTTGAATCTGTGGTTAATTCATTCATATTATGATAGGGGTGGAACCAAGTTCTAAGAAGCTACTGCTTCTCAGTCAACCTTTGCTTTATTCCTAAGTAAAATGATATTAAATTTATTTAGAGATCCACAAAAGTGCAATAATCTATTAAGAAGGATTGAAAATAATACTTGAAAATTCAAGGTACAAAATGTATTTGAATTTGAGACATTGAAGAGGTAAAATGAAATTACCTATTTTAGCATGCATTTCTCTTAGGTCACAAAAAAACCTGGTAAATTTGACAATATGTACTTTAACTTCATAAATTTATCTCATCAATGCCAGTGCCTTTGCATCCTTTAATTTTGAGAAACTGTTACTTATTTCCTAAGTCATTAGGAAGAGTCAATGAGAGAGCTTCAGTTTACAACACTGGAGTTTTCAGCTCCTGTATGCAGAAAACTAGCCAGGTTTATCACATTCAAAACACAGGAAGACTACCTGGACTCAATATTTCATTTACACTTTCTGTTATGTGAAACCTCTGTGTTCACTTATTATTCTATCAAGCCTTAGTTTTTCTGTTCACAGCTCTATAAATTCAATATCTATGCTTTTAACTTAATTTGTTGACAAGTGAAAATGACCTAGGTTCAAAACAACTTCAGTTAGTTTTTTTGGGTGTTTTTTTTTGTTTTGTTTTGTTTTATTTTTTAATTACGTATTTAGAACTATAGAATAATTAGGACATGCACATATAACCCAATGAGTATATAATGGCTGTCATGATAGTACATAATATTCTTAGGAATTTAATTATAACCATCTGACTTTTTGGTATTTAAACAGGAAAATGACTGCTAAGTACAATGCAGTTAAACAATAATAAACCTTCTGTCATGTTCCTCATTCAGGTGTTGCACTCAAAAATAGAATTAAAAGAGATTCACCAGAAATGAAAACTATTCTGAGGTAAACTAATTTTATCTTTCTAAATATATGATGGATCTTATCATTGTCCTGGATATACATTCAGTTTAGTGTGTACCAAAATTACAAGCTAGAAGTAAACAAACAAACAAAAAATATTTTTTAGTCCTTTTTTCCATTTTTCGCCCAAAAGTTAAATCTTCCCATTGAACCACAGCATAAAGAGTAGCATTGAAAAAAGATTATGATAACATTAAAAAACCCACTTAATTTAAAGACAAAAATTTGGATCATATAGAATTAAGTATTTCACAACATAAAAAAATAATATGCACATCTTAATGATGCTAGATAACAATGGGTAGTGCATGGAGTAGGACAAGATTTACAGATCACAGTTTTTGGCAGATCATGACATCTATTTCTGCAGCCCAGAGGCTTACTGTGTGAGATAAATCATTGAGAAATAATTACAAAATTGCACCTCTATGACCCACATTAACCCTTTATAGGTGATTTCAGTTCATAATAAATTGTGAGCTATCCACAACTTACTTGCCTATAAATATAGATTCAAGCTATTAGGCTTTCCTGTGGTCAAAGAATGTTAACCACAAAATTCTGAAGATAAGAATATTATGCAAAGGCGAGTGTAAATATCATTTATATCATACATGGCAAATGATTCAAGCCACTAAAAATTTAGAGTTAATCATGCAACCTGGTCTAGTGGAAGGTGTCCCTTCCAGGGCAGAGGGTTTGAAACTAGATGATCTTTAAGGTCCCTTCCAACCCAAAGCATTGTATGATTGTCTTCTTCCATCCCTAGCTCAGGGTGGCAAAATACCACTGCAGGATTAAAAATGAGGAAAGATGACCCAGTATTTATTTTCCACTTTCCGCTGTATGAGATACAGAATAGGAAAAAGTAATTAAAGGTAAGAATGTTTCCATAGACTGTAAATTGCTCCTTCAATTTTGCACTAAGCACTCTTTGACCTGTTGATGTGGCTATGGAAGCAAGGATATACAAGTCTTCATAAGATTGCAGAGGATGTAGCCCAGTTTTGTTGATCTACATGTGCCTCCTACATAACTGCTCTTCCTGTGGGTCTGAATTACAGTGTTTTACTTTGGTGTTGGATTAGAAAAAGTTTAAAAAAAAACCAAAAATGGGAAAGAAACAAAACCAAAAAAACCAACCCCAAAAATCAACCAACCAAAAAAAGAAAACGGCAAACAATAAAACAAAAACTTCATAACACTAAAACTGTATGAAAAACCATATAACATGGTATAACACATTTTTTAGTGAGGATGAAACGTGAGGAAATGTGCATAATCATAAATAATGAAGAGGCTGATTTTAGTTTCAAAATCACAGGAACAGGAAAATGAGTTCAGAAGCTGGAACAAAGAAGACCACCAGTTGTGGAGACAGGAAAGAAAGAAGCTCCATATCTACCAGAAAGGAAATGGGCTGTGGCAAGGAAAGTTGGCAGTAGAAGACTACAAGTACTTTTGCTGTCTTTCCAGCCTTTACAGTTCTTGTGCTAAGAGCTAAGCAGTGTAGGAATTTTTGAAGAGTAACTGATTTCTCTGTCAGGTTTTTGAGGAGAAAAATAAAAAATGGCCTCAGCTCAGAGCTTTGAAAAAGTATGTTTAAGTTACTGGGGTATCTCATGAAGTCACTTGTGATGTTGAAGACATAGCACAGCTGCAAACTGAGCTAGGTTCTGCCCTCCTGAATGTGTAAAAACCCAAAAAAGACTAGAAAACAAACCGTACCAGAGAGGATGCAGCCAAAGGTCTTGGGTGCAGCTCACTGACCTCCATGAAAACTTCTCAAATACAGGATATGGTGTGCTGGATCTGCAGAAAATCAGCAGCCTCAGAAACGCCCAGCAGTGGAAGTTCTACATAGTTTTGTGTGCTTTGTTTTGGTTTTTTTCCTTAAATTGCTAACTCAAACTATAAATATTAAAACCAAACCAAAATAACCCCATCCCTCTCTTCATCTTTCCGTAGATCTTCTTTTATTGAGATTTTTCATTCCTAAAAAAATAGTCAAGATTTGTGTTGCGTTCATAGTCACCAGGGATGTATTTCTTTAGAGAAAAAAATTGATACATTATCATAAGTACTATAATGAGGTAAAGAAAATTCGTTAAATTAATGACATAGAAAAAAGGCTTAAAACATACAGAGGTGTAAAGGCATGTACACTCACTGCAGTATGAATTAAACACTTTTTCTGAGCACCTGGATATGCTCAATTCAGTAGAATCCTGTTGATTTGGAATGGTGGATGAATGTTCCCCTCAGCTTTCCACCAGCTGTTTCTCCATTATGTTACTCAACACCTTGAGTGTAATCTGATAAGAGGGAAGATGATCTGTGATATCTACAAGTTGGTCATTTGAGGAAATTTTCAATGGTTGTATGTAATATTTTAATATTCATTTGAAATTAAACAGATCTTATATTTCCTACAAAGCAATGAGTAATAGTTTTATTAATAATTTGACAAAATTTTCTGATTTTTGTCCAATTAAAGTAGAAACAGCAAAAACCACACCACCATGAGGAAATACCAAATTAATGCCATGTTTTCCTTGCTGAAAATCAGACAAGAAAATTGCCTGTGCCACGGAAATTAGGAAAAGTAGCTAAAAAAGAGATTTGTGGTTAGTGGTACAAACTTTATGAGTTTGTGTGTCTTCAACGGAGTCATCAGAAGAGGCTTGCAGGCATATGGGAATCGTGTTTGATAAAAGGGAGTTGAAGTTATGTTAGGTGAAGTGTTTTTAGAACAGGGTTACTAAGGGACATAAAGGAGTCTAAGCTACCAGAAAACAGGAAAAATAATTCTTAAACCTATTAACAATTAGGCTTGAGGAGAATTAGAGTGGAAAAGATGGTCAGAATGACCTGATATTAAACAGGAAGGAAGAATAAGGTTTACTTTAATTAATGTCATGCCTTCTTTAAGGTAAAGGTTATACAATGCCATTAACTACGAATCCATAATTGTTGAATAAAAATGTTAAGAAAACTGTTTTACTAAAATTTTTATGGAGTTCAGTTGGTGTACTTTGTTCTGACCTCAGGTGTCCTCACTCAACTTCAAAGTAAAATTACAAAAGCTGACACATTCCTCTATCTTAGTCATTTTCCATTTAAATAGGTAAAGTACTAAACTTCCCACCCCAACCAAATGGGGGAAACTTGTTGCTGAAGTAAGCAATGATTTCTTGGCAATCAGCAAAACTGATCCCCTGTCTGCAACTTTTTTTTTTTTTTTGCATTTGTTGGATAAACATAAATAAGACTTTTTTTGTTTTGCTAGCAAAATTCATTAAAATTTTTCAATCACAAAAGCTCTCTCTCCTCCTAAACTCCACTGTTTTCTGTATAATTTCTTTCATGTCCCAAGGATTGCAGGTTTGACATATTTGAAATTCTAATCAAAGAGTAAAAACAGAGTAATAATCTTTTTTTTTTTTCATAGGATCCATCTTGGATATTATAGTGTAGTCAGAATAAATATTAAATATATGCCTTTTTTCCACATTTTCTGAAAAATTCCAGTCCAGTCTCTTGCAGATATTTTAATATTCTTTAATTCATTGATGCTAGATAACTGCATGGTATGAAATACTCAATTCTAAGAAGTGTTATTAGGGGCAATTTAAGTATTGCACTTCAGTCTTGAGGAAAAAGACAAAACTTTCCTCTTTTGATATTGCAAGAATCTTTTCCCCTCTTCCACATACAATTGCAATATTTCATTTGGTTTACATTTTATGGTGTGAGAAGTGATACAATAAGTGAGGTTTTATCACTGTTTAATTATGCTAAAGTATGCCAAAGATGCTTCAGTCTTCCAGGTTTTAGCATGTGTTCAACATTACAGCAAATTTAATCTCACAAGCATTCATTTAATTATAAATTCTTCAGTAATATTAATATTATTTAAAATTCCAATATTTATTATTCTGCTACTTACAGTTACCTTAATAAAAATAAGATATTAAATTTTTTACTTAAAAATTGTAGCAAAGTTTTTCTTATGAAAGAAATGAGAGCTTTTATAAGGGAGGACATTTCATTGTTAATGATTTCATAGCTACAAAAGATAAAGCTGTGTTCTTCTTCTATTAGCTTTTTTTATTCAATTTCCCCAAACTTTGTGTCTACACTAGTGACCTGAACTAGGAGAGGTTATTTACAATAAAATTATCAATACTCTTGAAATTTAAAAAATTCAGATCTCAGTGAATGGCAGTCTTATGATCTCATGATACATTTTATATGCTGTTTTACTGGATGCTATAGAACTTCCAGACACAAAGATTTAAGCTGAAGTTAAGACTTTGATTTATACCAAGAATCAGAAGAAAAATGATAAAAACACTACAGTTTGAAGACAGAAGAACAGCCTTCAGTAGGCAGTGGACTACTGGACTTCTGCTCCCAACTGTCTCTCTGATTTCTTGCACAAGCCAGATTGATCATCACTTTTTCTAAGGAGAAATACAGTAAGGCATTAGGCTAAGATTCTTGCATTATTATCATGATTTGTAGTCGTGGATATTATAAGGGAAATTTGGGAACTTCTGACTTTTCCTCCATTATTTTAGGGGAATAATTCTTACAGACAACTTATGTAATCAATTTTCATTTTAAAGGTAAATACACAGACTTTGGAACTGTGTTTTGATTCTGTTTCCAAAGCGCTGGGCATCCTCTTCTCATGTGAAATTATTTGTGGGTGTTTGAAAAACTGCGAGGCCAGGCTCTGACATCTTCCAGTCTGTCCAATATCTTGCTCTTGCATCTCCATGACAGAACTTAACCAGATCTTTGTGTGTCTGGTCAACTGGGATGGTGTAGTTACGTAAGCCAATGACTTGCCAGCTGTGAGGAAGGAGGATCTCTTGTTGGGAGTTTCCACTGCCGAAGGTATAGTCACCTAACAGGCTAACTCTGGACAAGGGCAGAAAACCATTAAAAATACCAGTGATTACAAATGAAAAACCCAGATAATTCCAGAGGCAAACAGCCACCTATAAAAAGCCTTAATTTTCTGACCAGGAAATCAGCAGTAATAGCTCATCAGGTTAGTTTGTTCCTTACAAACCATTGAGGATTCCTCTCTAGAGACAAAGTGAGTCTCATGTTACGAGAGATCTCTTTATTTGCTCTCGGTCCTGAATAAATCATATTACACTATCCTCTTTGAGAAGACTCAATTGACTGACCAGGTCAGAGGCTGGAAGGTAGCAGAGATGCTTCATGGTTCAGTATGTTTTGTTAACACATCTAACAGAATTTATTTCCCAGTGATCCACATAAAGTTCGTAAGATGCTTTTCATGTTCCCAGTATGGAGAACAAAAGTCTCTCATTCATTTTAATTAATCTGTATTCTACAGAGAAAAAGAAAGAGAGAGTTATATCAATTCAAGATCACATCATTTTATGAAGACAGCAGAAGAATGAATATATTTTATGGCCCAGTTTATCATCTATGACTTTGACTGTTACCTTCTTTGAAATTTAGGTTCACAGTGTAATAATAAATTATTCATTTCAAGCATGTCTAGATGAGCATGAAAGCTTCATACCATTGCTGAAAAACACCCAATGAAAGATGAGCAGAGTAACAGTTTTTCAAATGCCAGTTCTCAATACCTGTTCCTTGATAGAATATCCCAAAAATAACCACTTGTTCAAAAATGAATCCTTATCATGCATGATAGCAAGAAACAGAAATTGACAGCACAGTATAGAGGTCACCACTCTGTTACCACTGTGGTGTGTTCAACTGCTGGGCCAAGCAATGCTTTGAAAGGGTTTGTAAATCCTGTGCACGATTACTTCTCAGTATGACAGGTTTGTGTCAATATATATTAAATGAAATAAAAATATCTTTGACTTACTCATGGTTAAGAGTAGCCTTGATGGTTTCAGTGACTGGGTAAATCACTGAAAAAAATTTCATGCTATATTCAGATTGAAATATTAGAACACTAATTTTTCCTAATCATAACCTCATATGGTATATGTCTAAATGTGCCTTCTAGACAAAGTCTGCTAGCTTGGTTTTGAGCTAAGATTAATATTTTCTGCTCATTGTCTTCCAGCAATATCTTTATCTTGCCTTTCTGTTCCTTCATACATAAAAAGACCCCAAAGTATTCCCCAGACATCTTATACTTTAAGACCTAGAAGCTCCTGCTGAACAGAGGAAAGGATTCCTACTTGACTGGCAGCATCGGGTATTATTTCCCACTCCCTGAATTTTAATGCAACCATGTCCAGGTGGAACAAGAAGGTTCAGTGTTACAAAGTCTGATAATTGACAAGTGTGGATAATGTTTGCTTGATGGGAAGAATAAAAAAGAAAAGGGTTTTATTTTATGAAAAAAAATATTTTAGTGTAACCATAATCACAACAATTATAATCTTCCCTTGATGTTAACCAAGAGAAGACAGTAACAAAACCCATACTTCATATAAATTTCATCACATTTGGGCAAATGTGTAAATTTTCAAAGAAAAAACCACTAGATTTTATATAAGATAATCTTTGCTTGTCCTTGGAAATTCCATTCACTAAACAATTTATAAACTCCTAATATTTACTAAATTTATACAATTTTTAAAATTAATAGCTGATGAATTGCTGCTATAAAACTTACCTCTCTGTCCTGAACTAAATGTTATCAACATTTCAGGTTGTTCTTTACTGCTGCTAATGATACCTCAAATCAATAATGAACTCTGTTACTATTTGAAACAAAAAGACCTCTGGATTAGCAAATGTGAGTATCTATTTAGATGCATCATATTTAGGAATAAGGGTTTTCCCCACTTGAATGTACTCATTTATGAAAATTTTCTTCTGTGTATCACACCAAAATATTGGGGCAGGGTGGGGAGGTATATTTGGTGGTGTTCAGCCAGATATATAGAGTAGAAAATCTAAACCAAGCCCTGCAGAATTACAAGCTATGCCAGACAGTTCAAAGTCAAATGCAACCTCAGTTCCTTCACAGTTTTCCAAAAATTTTACTGGAGCCAGAGGGAGCCTGCTTTCTTGTCAGTTTTTTTAAACATAAGCTATTCAATTACTCCTCTTTGCAGTCTACTGTTACACGAAAACAACTTAAAACATCTAACTTAGGCTGCTTTGGAAAACCAAATCTCCAGTATTCTGGATATAATATCCAAACCCAGTATCAAATCTTGTTCAATCTCATAGAGGAAGGGTAAAATATTGTTCGGATAACAAATTCCCTTCTTAGTCACTCCTGACTTTCAAAATCAGGCACATCTGCCTTTTTTTTTTCCTTGAACACCACCTCTGTTCCTCTGTTTACTTTGACATTTTTTCCTACCAGCAGGATGAGTGGCTGCAGCCTGGGCCAGATGGTCCCAGGGCTAAGCCAGACAGCACCCACGGAGCCCAGGGAACCATCCGGCACTGCAGCCTCTGTGTCCAGGGCACAGGAGGGGATGGGAGAGGGTGGGAATCACCCATTCTGTGCCCAGCCCTGTAAAGGGGCTGGGGGTTCTGAGGGGAAGGCTGGGCAGGGCACCAGGAGGGGCTGCCACAGTCCCCGAGGGCTTCAGCTGGGCCAGCCCAGCCAGGTTCTGTTCCAGGACGGAGGATTTTTGTCTGTTGTTTTGCTTTTCCCCAGAATGCATTTCCTTGGTCATACAGGCCTCTATCCAGCACCATCCTTGGGATATTAGTTCCTTGAAGGGTGCAGTTCTTTCCCCAGTGCAGTGAAGGAGAGAGGTTTCTTAGGAAAGTTATTTCCTTCACCTATGAATAATTCTAACACTAATGCTTGAAATCAGAGTACCCAAAAGCTACCACCATCCTCAAATCTCATGTGCTCATGAAGTTCGAAACCCTGGTTTGGGTTCCTCCTCTGTTGTTTTCACCCACTAGTGAGATTGTGCTTTACCCAGGTATATCCAGGCGGAGTTGGCCAGGATAATTGCCTGAGTTGGGGTCTTGCAGTGGTTCCTATCCCACCCCCTCCTCTCATCAGGATGCCTGTGGCAGTGGGGAGCCCCTGCTGTGTTCAGCAGCTCTAACCCAACAGTCCAAGGCAGTCTCTTCCATGGCTGTGACAAGGCTTTGAGAGTTCCCTTTGAGTCACTCGTCTCTGAGCTCAGGGATTTTGCACAGAGTAACTTCCCTTGAGTGACTTCAGTGACTCTAGTTATGAAAAGTGAGCAGTGGGGCTCTATCTAAATGTGGGCTTGGACTATCATGAAGCAATACTTTAAGTAGCATTAATTTAATAAATCCTTTTTCTGCCTGCACTGTTCTTATGGAGACTAAATTTTGTATCCTTGCATGAAAGCATCATTTGTATCTATTAAATAGATCAAAGTCTTTACAAATGCTTTATTTTATTTATTAAGACAGTAGAGTTTATTGCTATAAAGTTATGTTTTTATGGCTACCAGACTGTGTATTCTTGTGATGTGCCCTGCTGTGTAGTCAGAGGATTAGGTCAATGTTTCTCCAGACATCTCTCATCACGCCAGGAGCTTAGTTAAAATCCTACAGAGTCATAGGATTGTGTTCTTCTTTGTATACTTTTTTAATGCTTGATAATTTCTGGGAAGATAAATTTCTGGGACTATCACTATAGTGAATATTATTTGTGAATACAGAAATCATAGGTTCATTTATTCACGTTTCTGGTTTATCTTCATGTTGTAAATTAAAGTTGTAGGTTCCTGAAAGCACTATCTGAGGAATAAGACCAGTTTCTCTTTGTTTGGGTGCTAAACATCTTATCAATATATTATTTATATACTGGTCAACTTATTTACTCTTGATCAGATTGGGCAGGGAGGAGGGAATTATTTTTCTGAGTTGCATGGCAGTCTGACAAAAGAGTACCATTTTGGTGATAATTTCATTGCAACTGTGATGCCACAGGTACCTGCTATACACCCTACCCTGTGTCAGTAGTGATATTCCCAGTGATGATGTTGATTTGTTTGGTGCTTTGATAGCTTTTAAACAGCATCAATCACCAGTTGCTATTAATGCAGATGTCCCAAGTTCTTCATTTGGATTTCTGTCGTAACTGAAGATTAGTTACTTTAACTAGACATTTTTGCTAAAGTCTTGCCCAGTGTGCCTCCATAGAGGAGCAACACAAATAATGAGGAGTAGAATACTTTCATGTAGAAGTAAAACAATTTTTGCTTTAGGAGTCAGACATTATTAATAAAGATATAATAACTCTAAAAATGAACCTGGAAATTTTATTTTCATGTAAGCAAATGGCAAATATCTAACCCCATCTCTTGTCATGTGTGGGGAAAAATAAAAAAAAAGAGGCCTTATGAGGAACAGCACATGAGAAGAAAGACACACAAAAATCCAGCATTTACAATGAGGCACTTTGAAAACTTTATTGAATTTAGGTCATATATTGTGATTGCCTTCACCTAAGTGCTTTTGCTACTTGAATTGATTCAGTACTTTGGAAAAGCCACTTTCCTTTTGATATTAGAATATTGTTAGGCCACCACAAACACTTTAAAGTAAAGTAAGTACTTGCACTGATTTAGCTCGACAACACTCATACATTTAGTTTTTGTGTGTTCCCTACCTATACATATTGAGAACAAGAATTTTTGGCAAAAAAGTTTTAGAAATTAGCAATTTTCATGGACTTGTAGAAGATATTTAAGGTGATCAAATTCTGAGCTTGTAAATGTAAATATTCATCCTGAAAACCTGATTTTTAAGGGCTCCAATCAGAGAACAAACATCCTGTGTAATTCATGTATCTAATCAAAGCTAACCAACACAGCCTGAATTTCAAATGTCAAATGTTTGCAGTAGGCAAACAACACACATAATTCTTCATCTGTGCATATTCAAAGAATCTCTGTGTGAATCAAACACAAGTTACAAAAAGCAGTTGTATTTATCAAAGTATTTACTCAGCTCTTGTGAGCAACACAGACAGCTGTAATACCAGGTTTCTTATGGGGTTTTTTGCTATTGATCAACATAATATTAACAAATTTTTAAATATTTTTATTGTTTTCTCATAAAGAATATTGTTCTCATGGACCCAAGTACATGAAAAGGAAAATCTTTCTCTTGAAAAAATTTTTGTCAATTCTCCATGGTTCATATAATCATACTTTCCAGCCATCTTTTTAAACATATTTTGGTTTTCATCTGATAAATTGAAATTTTAAGGTACTGGTATATTTTTGACAGTTTTAGGGGTTTTTTCCACCTCATTATAGTTTAGCCAACTTAGTTTGCCTGTATTATTTCTGCAGTGCTTTTTATCCATTTATAGTCTAATTTTGATGTCAATCTATATCATTATTACACCACCCCATAAATCTTTCTATTGGTTCTTGTTAAAACACCCCATTAATTTAAAGATTTCAGTACCTACCAAAGTATGTTCTGGTTCTCTGACCTCTTCACACTCCTCCATAGTGACTTTAGTTAATTGCAAGATTATCAGATGATAATGTGGTAGCATTAAAATGAATTAGCATGTAATTACTGTTGTTCCCAAGGGAGCTAGGGTACGTAAAATAAAGCAGTGCATGTTATATCATGAAAAGCATGAAGCAGTGTACTTCTCCGGTTGTACTCAGATATCCACAATTCTTGATTTATACAGTGCATTCATGACACAAAATCCTAGAGGAGATCTGGAGACAGCTGATCAACTTCTTATTTTGCATCTTGGGTTATTCTTATCTATTTCAAAGTCTTTAATTTTTACAAGTAGGTAACAAAGCGATTTTCTATGATCTCATTTGGGTTGTCTCATTCTCATTGGCATTTGTTTACTAAAAATATTATCAAGATTAAAAAGAATAGCCCACAATAATGAGTCGCAGTTTTAACTAATTAAAATTAATTAATTCAATTTAAACATGAAACAATATTTAGAAAATACTAATGTGTCAGTAGTGTTTCAGAACTTGAGCTATGAATGCAAAGCTGTTACAAGAAGAAACAGTGCTTAGGTTATGGGATATATTATTAGTTATACGTAACTTCTTAATCTGAACAATTTAATTTTCAGGAGTCCCAGTGTCAAGGTGTTCTTATGCGGAGCTATATGAATGGAATTCATTCTGTCTCCAGGGTATTTACCTCTGTTGCACTGGAGTGTCTGGACACCAAAGGAAACTAAATGGAAAAACAGTTTGTGTTTTAGTATTGATTCATTTTTGAAATATGATATTTTACTGCTCTGACTGTATTGTCAAGAATATTTCTGTCTTTCAGTTGGTGACAACATTTAGGATTTTAAAATGTACATAGATTGGAAAATTACACAATTGATAAGGATACATCTAATCCTAATTACCTTCTTTCTGAGATAAGATCCATAGAAACGTAACAGTAGGTTACATAACAAGGGGCAACGTATAGGAAGTGAGAAACAAAAGAGTTCCCACTTGCAGTATGCTGTTGTGCAATGATTCCCTGGAAGAGCACTCGAGATTAGGCTCCCAAATCCCATGGCTTCAGTGCTGACTGTCTGCTTGAGTAGGGGATGCTTACTTATGGTGGGACCTAACGCAGACACATTTAAGTCCATTTCTTGGAGCATAAAAAGTTGAATGTTTTCAGCACCTAATTTGAAACTGCTACTATCCAGAAAATCTGAGCCCTTAGATTTTTGAAGTACTTTGTGGATATTATAGGAAGATATAAATCCTAAACTGTGAACACCATTGTGTGCTGTTACAGATAATGTATGTGAAACGTAGAGTGCTAAACTGTTAGTGATAATGGAACAATCTTCCATCTGACATGCTTTTAGTTACATTGCAATTGTTTTTTGTTATGTTAAAGCATTTTTTTGAATTTGTGCTAACATATCCAAATGGAAGGTTTCTTGGGGAGGGTTTTATGTGGCAGTTTGGAGTGGTTTTTCTCCTGTATAAACTTACACAAATATGGTCTAGGAGAGGGAATAATAAAAATAGCAGAATGCATTCCATTTCTTTTCATAAAACAAAATCCACTGAAAAGACTTACATGCTTGAAGGAGAAGTCAAATTTAATCATAATTTCTTTTCTAGCAGAAAAAAAATCCCTGACCAAACAACATTTGTTGGCAGGAGAAAAAAAAGAGGGAACAACAATTGTATCTTATCTACATGTGTTGCTTGCATCTTTAACTGAATTACAGATCAGATTGATTGATGAGCAGTGAATGCAGAAAAAACTACATGAGCATCTTCATATATCTGTTCAGGATTTAACTGTTCAATATATATTAAAAAAACCCAAAAATTATTTTGGAGGAATTAAGTATATTAACTTTCTATTATTTTGTTTCTGGATTTCCATAAAAAGGTGGATTGATGACTCTTAGAAACTTGGTATTCCCAGATAACAGATTGCTTCTTCTAGGGTTCATTATTGTACCTGATGATGACTTTAACTATTTAGAATCTATGGTTCTAAAACAAAAGCCACAACTGTGTTTCTGCTGATGATCTGAGATCTGTTTTTTCCTGTATGTCTTTTCCTGTTTTCTGAAAGTCTTTTTTTCTTAGTTTTTCTGCTTTTATGCCACGTTTTTTATTTCACAGTGCTTCTCATATTCCTTCTCTTTCCTACCTTGCCTGTATTCATGAGTTCTCTTCCTTTTTCTTTTCTTTTGTCAATAATTATGAACAAACACTTGTGAAATATTACTGATTTTACTTTTCACAAAGTGTATTATTGATTATTTACAGGGTCCACAGCACAATAGTATGCCTTTACTCTTTCATACCAACTACTGTGCAAGTTACACCATTCTACTTTAAAATTTACAGGATTTTTGAATGCCAATGTTTGTTGCATATCAAAAGCAATGTTTATAAGGAAAAGATTAAGGGGGAAAATATCATGTCTTTCCTTGTCTGTATCCAAGAGCAGAGGGAAGTTTACAGCAGACAAGACTGATTTCACTGTGAATTGTAGTAGGTCCAGTCACTTGAGTAATTTTATAAAGGTACCATTGGAGCATCATCCATTGCTTCATTGAAAATAGGTTTATGGTAGGTTTCAGTCCCTCATCCTCACTGGGCCGTAGGTCACAACTCTCACCAGCACCACCTGGATAGGTAATAATACTCATCTGATTTTTGCTTTCTATTGGTTGCACAGCTGTGTGACATTATGTTCTCCTTGATATTGACCAGATTCTGATATTTTAGTTTAAAGCTTTTCAGAATGTTTTCCAGTATCTATTTCCTTATGCTTTGTAAATTTTACTGACAAATATCTACAGGTTTCTCTTTTGATTCCTGTATTCTTGACCTGCTGTCACTGAGAGCAGTACAGAGTTAAAAAACTTTGAGATCACCCCTGGAATCTACATTGGATTCTTAAAAAGTTTTCATTTTCTTACTAGTTTTGCTGGGGGTTTTCTGCCTCTGGCAGACCAGAAATGCTTAACAAAACCTCTATAGAAAAAAAACAAAACCCCAAAATTGTAACAATTTGCATTTCATTTAAATATTCATTTTGTTTTCTATCTTCAAATTTAAAGAAAGTGTGCCTTGTTTCTGTTTCATACTCTTGTATGTGTATGTATGTTACATGCATGCATGTTTGTACACCTTAGACTGCTTCATCTGACTTTAAGAAGGCAACTTTGCAGGATTGTCATGCAATTTTCATAATTATTAGAGCAGTGCAGCTTGGGAGAATATGTTTTACGATAAACACAGTCTTTTTGGTTCTTATCACAAACAGTGCAGCTGATGCTGAAATAGTGTATGTATGCCAGAGTGATGTACCATTTTTATCAGTCTAAATACATCAAGAGACAGAGCTTGAATGTATTTTAGGAGCAGCACAGATGGGAATTAGCAAACAAGTGTTTAGAGTAATATCATAGTGTTTTCTAGGTATAGATTCTTCTATCATGTCAGGCTCTCCCTGGTCTGGTTTTCTCTCCCCATAGCATAATGATCAGAACAGTCATGCAGACTGAAAGGGCTTTGAAACTAGAAAAGAACAGAGTGGTGTGTTCAGAAGTTGCATCTCTAGCCTCCAGATCTGTCACTGAACCCACCTGGGATGAACTGGATACCAAACATTGAAAGCTTTGTTAACTACACAGAACTCAGTAGTTGTGCCGGTACCTTAAGGAAGCTATGAATCAACTATCAAAGGGCAACCTTGAGAAGAGAATCAATGGAAAATGTCCTGCTTGCCGAGTGTTTATTCCTAGCAAACAAGATTTCTTTGATGACAGAGCTGTTTATGTTGCCACTTTAAAAAACAGTATGTGTGATTGTGCTTTTATGTCTTTGTTGGACATTTAGATGCCCAAAATGAAATGTGAGCTGAGACATCACTGCTATTCTGAGACCATTTGGGCAATAAATAAGTTTGCCAGTGAATTCTAAAAGTCTCATGGAGGGAGTGAAGGGAGTTTTTTGTTAGGTCAAATTCACATGCATGTCTATGTACAGCATTCAGCTGTTATAGTGGTGATAAAAGAAGTCTGGATGATGTTTTCCCATGCTCACTTTTTTCTTCAACTTCTTGCCTTGTCATAGAAAAACACACCTGTATCAATGTAGATTATAATTTTAAAATCCCACAATAAAATATTATTCAAGCATAGGGAAGGTGTCTGTGCTGTCAGGACATTCAATGAGCAACAGAGCTGTCCAGTTTAACAGAACTGACAATGTTCTAAAAATATTCAGTACATCCTTCAGGGTTTGCAAGAAAGGTCACTGTTGCTATAAAGTTGTTTTAAGTACATGTACCAGGAACATAATTCTTGACTAAATATTTTGGAACAAACTTGAAAACAGCTATCTAGTTCCAGGAACATCTGATTATTTTGGGTCAAGACTCTTAAGCAAATGAGTAAATATTTCATATGCTTAGTATTAGGTGAATATAACATTATGGAACCATACAGGACTCTGACACAATGTGTGCAGAGACCACCTGCTAAATTCCCAGCTGGATGTTTGCATGAGGTCTTATCCAGTTTATACACCAAATCTTCAATGCCTTTGCAGGCACAGTAGTGAATGTTTTTTGTGTCAGTTGAGACTTTCTTGCTAAAATCGATCCACTGGTTGTAACTTGCAGTTACCTAGTGGGGCTGGGGTGTGAAGGAGCAGATGCTGTTATAGATTCATTATATCTGCAGTAAGGGGCACATGAAGGCCATGCAATGTGTGCTTTCTTCTCTGAGGGATTATTTCCAATGCAGTCTATTTTCCTGGTGTTGTATTCTGTTAGTTTAAAATGCCACATACAAAGTAGATTTATATTATATAGGGGAGAGAAGGTAAGAACTTAATGACAACAACACTGAGATGGAAATCCATTTTTGATCAAAGATGCACAGAAAGAAATCAGCTAAGTACCCAGTACAGGCAAGCAGTAATGTAAAGTCCAAAAAATTTGTAGTTAATAAACCTCCAGACAGTAGCCCACTTACAGATTTTGAAGACTGGCAGGCCCAAATGCTGATGCTCATAACAGTAACTACCAGAGAGAAAGTCAGAATTCTGTAATAGGCACTGAATAGGAAAAAAAGCCCTAGAAAGCAGATAGAAGAAAGAGAAAATTGCTTTCCAGTTTCAAAGGCTGCATTCTACATTACAAAAATAAAATAATTTTTCACAGTGGTACCTGTATTGTGCTGCTGCAATATAAAATTTCAATGGCAAAATGATTAAAAGGAGATATCTGTTTCAGACAGAGACACCAAAGTTACTCTTTCTTTTCCTTGATTTTAATCTATTAATTGGTTTAACATGTTGCCCAGCACTCTGGTTGTTTTATGACCTGTTTCAATTAAGAAGGAGAAAGTGGGGAAAAAAGAGAGAAAGATCAGAAAATTTTTTCAGAGTCAGGCCTGAAATTACCTTGTACTCAAAAATTAGATAATGGGTTCAGCTTTCTGGTTATGGCACCCCTTGGTAGCATCTTTTCTTAACAGTCACTTTGCAGCAGTATTTCTGTTTTTCTGTTCAAAACAAGCTTAACAGGAATCTTGTTAGATCTTTAGTTTCTTGAGGATGCCCAGATAGCAGATTAGGCCAAGGTGAGCTTTTTCATTTGTGTTTCCCTAGAAATTATGGTTCTATTTTTATTATTTTCTTCCTTCTTCCCTAGATAAACTAACAGTAAGATCTTTTTCTTTCTTGTTTTTTAAATCTCGTTATATTATTTTAGACTACTACCAGCCATCCAATGCTGGTTTAGAGGTTTAAATTCACTGGAGGCTTATATAAGTAAAGAATGATATACATGTTCATTGGGTGACATTTGACATCCTGTTTTGCTAGCATTAAATGAGTTTCCTAAAGTCTGTGTCTCCTAACAGAGTGGTGGCAGAACCACTTAGCTTACAGTCCTGGTTTGTCTAGCTGAGCATCCCTGCCTCCTATGCCATCCTCTCAGCAGCAGGATGGGGATAACTGTGCAGCTGGGACCTCTGTTTCCATCTTGGTCCTGAACTGCACTTTAAATAGGTTCGGTCAAACAAACCCTGGAATAAAACACCTTACACCAGTGCACTATTAATGAAGAGGACCTAGCTTGAAAATCTCTGAGAACCTGCTTTATCTAGTGTTTTGATTGCAAGCTGGAGATTTCTTGGAACCAGGAATTTTTTGTAAGCTTTCCTGATTTTGTAAGCTTTCCTGATTTTTCAACTCCATCCTGGCATTTTACAGCTCAAATTTCTTGAATTTTAATTATTCTTCCATCTTTTGTCTCCCCTTTGGATACTTGTTGGGTTATTAAAAGGGTACATCAAAATGTTTCCTATAAAACTCATTTCATTCTGAATTGTTTTTCCATGGGCCAAATACAGAGATATGAAAGGATTTTTAATGAGATTATAAATACTTCCAATATTCTGTACACTTTCAAAATGCCTGGATCTACTTTGAACTTTACATAATGACAACATTTACTTTTTTATTTCCTTCTTTTTATTCCTTTCATCTGGTATAAGGATTACATTTTATACATCTGCTATTATACAAAAAAGAATGCAAAGAAGATGCAAACAAGTAAAACTTTAATAAAAAAATATCTGTACCAAGTTGCTTTCCCGCGGTCTACATCAGATCTCAAACAGTACTTTTTAATTCTTCTAAGCTTGCATGTGGATAAAACTGACACTTTCTTTGTCTGTATACCTAGAAAAGACATAGCTCAGCCCCTTGAGGCAAAGTCAGAATGCAGATGATTGCTTATATTCCAGTTCTAAATTTTTTTCAATCTTGTTTTTCTCATTACAGTCTCCTAGAAGTTTCCTTATTCCAATCAGTAGTCAAGTTTAAAATCATCATGTTCCATTCTGTTTGTGCTGGGTTTAGCATCCATTGTCAGGGAAAAGCTGATAATATATTTAGGACTGAACCCACTGCTGTAATGGGTTTTTTTCAGCAAATGCTTAGTGCTTGCTGAGGTATCTGCTTCATTGTGAGTTACTGGCAACAGCTACTGCCATTTATGTAAGTCATGCTCAGTTATTAAAATAAAAATATCCATGCGGAAGGATATGCATGTGAGATACTAGAGGACCATGGCAAGATTTATAACCATGAAAGACTGACAGGTGTGTTGTCCATCAAAATGAAAGTGGGTTGGAATCATTCCTAGAAGCATTTTCTGCAAATAGGCTGCATTTCTTTCCTAAATGAAAAATTCTGAAGCTTGTAGATCTTCTGGTCACCTAAATTCTGTCAAGAATTTGACTATTTGAGAAATTATTTCTCTCTGTCTATTAAATAACCCTCTCAAGCTCCACTGTCACCCTCAGCTCTGTAAGAAATATTGTGAGTGTCAGTATTGCATGCATCATCTGCATGGAGATATGAAAACCACAACAAAAGGCTCTTTCTGTCTTTTGATGATGTTTGTCCTGGTAACACAGAAGGGAATTGCAATAGCAAGACATGAGGTCCTGACTGAAAACTGGACTGGTAAAGGAATTCTCTAGCCATGTGTACTTGATTGTCATGAAATTTAAATGAAATTAAAATTCCTGATGAGATTAGGAGAAGAGCCTTGAACAAAGTATCTCATGAGATAGAGACCAAAACTATTTGGGTCGCTAGTTACTGCTAGGAATGCTGAACTCCACTCTATATGGGAAATGTATCCTGGCTTGTGACTCCTTCAGGGAGTGGCCAGGCAAGGAATGGTAGAATTTGACATCTGATGCATGAGTCCCCTAGTCCCCTAGTCTCCAGACTATGAGAGTAATGAACACAGGGAACAAAAAAATCATCCAGGACCAGGAGTGTTCTCTTCTGAAAGCCTTTTGATAAAATACATTACAACACAATAAATATATTTGTAGCTTGCTTTTTCCAAACCTGTGGTATAGAACAGAACACATTTTGGTTTCAATAGTTGAATAAAATTGGTTTCAGAAACCTAGGAGATCTTAAATCACTGCCAAAGGTTACTTTTTGAAAAAATATGGGAAAGTTTTCTTTTTGAAGAAGTAATATTGAGAGGTTTGTGTAGGACCAAGCTTTCAGAGCTTTACCTTAACTGTTGCTAGGAGTTATAGGTGAGCTCTGTCACTTCCAATAGAAAGGATTTTATTCTTCTGCTAGGAATCAAATATTTCACCAACAGATCTAGAAAGAGATAAACACTGATACAGCCCTATTATCTAAGCCATCGAAAATAGCTGTGTCTGCAAACGTCATCAAAGAGGTTTCTACTTGTTCAACACTTCGCTTTTTTTACTTCTCCTATTATCAGTAAGTCCTGAGAAGTGAAAACCATGTTGCAAGTATGAAATACATAATAAACTTGTAATTTTATCAGGAAAAACATAGCTGTTGAATACAAATAAATTAGGTGAATCATTCACTTTAAACATATTTAATCTAATTAAAATAATTGCAGAAAGAATCTGTGGTAGGTTGGTGCTGTTTTCTTCTTCCATTCTTTTAAAAGAGGAAGGACTGTTCAATGACTTTTGCTTCTAATTAATTTATTATGACAATCTGGTTTGCCAAAGTATTCTGCCTTTCATTCCTGGTATATGTTTATTATTAATAGGCTGCAGTGGAATTTTACAAAAAATAGTAATATGTCTACTTCCGTAGCACCTGTCACTTGGAATCCTATAATATAAATTCTACAGATTCTGATAGAAACTAAAAAGAATAAAAATTTGCAAATGCACCAGGCATCTTTAATAATTTGTAGATTTTGTAGCTTTTCAATGTTACCAAAATGTCTTTCATCCTTTTAACAGAGAAGAAACTTTCTGAAAAAAAATCAGTTAAAGGTGGAAATCGAAACATTTCCCTGGAATATAGCCCCTCATAACAAAATACATTGGGCCCTTATTCACCAAATAGTCTTGATTTTTACCATTCATACTAATGCTAAATATCTGTAAAATCCAAGCTTCTTTTCATTTTATCAGTATGACTATGATTTAATTCAGTCTTGACCACTGTGGCCCCTAAATCATGAAGTAATCAATTGTGCTTCCTGGACAACGAACTGAGAAAAGTTTGCCATTTTATGAGCTCACTACATGTTCAAGACATCTCGTTTAGAACACTTAGGAAACTCTTCTCTAATGAAATTTAGCATTTGAAGCCTGGACTGGCTGTGAATGGTCCAAAAATAGACCAGTCCCTTCCGGAGTGTATTTGCCTACAAAATGCAATCTATTGAAGTTTTCTTGAAGCAACTGCTTGTCTTTGTCTATCAAGAATATCAGATG
Organism: Pachycephala philippinensis; assembly: GCA_013397055.1. Taxonomy (NCBI): domain Eukaryota; kingdom Metazoa; phylum Chordata; class Aves; order Passeriformes; genus Pachycephala; species Pachycephala philippinensis. The sequence continues at coordinate 604,626 of VWZT01011431.1, read as the reverse complement.
TCAGTTTGTGACGATTAATTATAAGAAAGCTTGCATTTAATGTTAACCCTGTAAATTAACTGTCAATGTATACATTCTAAACCTGTGTCAAATAAGCTTTAATAGGATATATGCAAATTCTCAGAATGCAAATCTAAAACTGTCAGAATGGTGATGTTATTTCAAACCTTTTTCCTTTTCTTTCATAATTTTGAGTCAAGGGGAAACAGTTCTTTGCAAATTGAGGCAGTCTCAAGGGGCATATGTGGGGATAAAACACAGCTGGCATTCGCATGGCACCACAGTGAAGCATCTTTTCTGTGCCAGTGTATTACACAAGTGATGTCTAAGAATAACGAAGCAGACAGAAGGTGACATTAAAGGGGAAACCATGTCCTGTAGGCTTATGAAATAAAGATAATATTGCAGAAAGAGGATAGGGACTGTTTATACCCTAATGTGGTAAACCAAGTAGGATTCCAAAAAATGCTGTTTGTTATGAAATTCTTAAGGTTCAAAGCACACATAGCACTGAGACAACTTTTATGGTAAAACAATTTAGAATTTTTTATTGAATTTAAGCATCTTATGCTTCAACTCATCTGGAGAAGCACTCATTTTTTTTCCCTGCATGAACTGCTGAGATTTTAAATGTAATAGGCCAACTGGTAAGCTGGTTTAAGCCACAGAATTCTGTCAGTTTTCAAAAAGTTGCAGTAGTTGGAGGGTACAGTTAAAATAGTACAGAGGCTATAACTCTGTCTCTAAGCAAACTTGAGATGAAGAATCGGTGTTCCCTCGTGGTAGTGTATTTTGCAGAGTGTTTTAGGGAAAGGTGGGGCACTATTGAAATCTTCATTGTCCTGACTTTGCTCTGACTTACCCAGTGAAAGTCATACGTTTGAGATGCTTTGTGTCTAAACTAGGAGGGTGAACCATAAAGTTACTCTCAAAGCAACATATGCCAAATACATACACTGTAAACCCCTCCATTTAATTTCTAGAAGACATCCATCCTGACTGAAGCTTTGCTCAGTGTCTGCCTATGAAGTTGTCCCTGCCATGATTTACAACCAAGAATGCTTTATTTCAAGGGTACCACGCATTGGACCTTACCTGGACATTCAAGTCTGGAAGAGATCTATCAGGTAGCAGAAATCTCACTGTTCCTTATTTCCTCCTTATTTTTGATCTCGCAGACAATTTTACATACTACTACATACTACTTTTTCATACCTAAATGAAAGCAAATAACACAAAGGCCCCTGCCTGTAACTGGCTACTCAAAGGAATGTAGATCATTCTCAGAAAACTATGTAGAAACCTAAATGGTTTTGGAGCAGGTTTCCAAGTATAAAACTGGAGTGGAAGGAAAGATTGTACAGTCATACATAGCCTCAGAATCAGCCCTAAACTGTGTGAATTGGAACCAAAATGGTAATGTCATAGTTCAATTCTTGGCAAATATAATATATCTAAAAAATCATCATCTGGCATAAAACCTTGACCAGGGTATGTGTAGACTAGTTCTTCATCAATACAATGTTTTTATGATCATCCATGTCTGTAAATTCTTGTTCTCAAGGGCTTTTTAAGTTAGTAGAGCATATCAGACTGGAGAATGTCTTCTCGGATTATTGCTAAACAATATTATTTAATATTTTGAAATCTTACTGACATGGAGAAAAGTTCTTATTCTTGCCCCGGTACCTACCTAGCATCTCATCAGTTTTTAAATAGTAATACCAATATATGGTTGAGTTAGTGCTGCATGGATACCAGATTTACCAAGCTACTTAACAACAGTTGTTAAGAAAAAAAACAGTCTGAACAGACGGCAACTTTCTCTGAAAACCTTGTTAAACTTTCCACTATTAAACTCTCTCCACTGTAAACTTCCTGTAAGGTCAGGTTTTGAAGAATAAGGAGCTGTTTCATTACTAAAATTTCCAGTAAAAAGTTAAGCCTCAGAAAACTGACAGCAGTTTTTCTTGAAAACTGTAAGAATGTTTCTTATAATGGTACTTCGGTCTAACTCAAAATAATAATAATAAATTAAGATCTACCCTTTGAGATTTAAACTTGGATTTCAAGTTTCTTGAACAGCTCAGGTTTGCTAGTATACCTTGAATATTCAAGACAACCTACTTTAACTTGAACCCTTCTAGTTCCATCTTTGCAGTCACCATTAGTGGAATTTTTATGTGTTAGCCAAGTTGGAGCTTGACAACTTCTATTTTAAATTAACACAATTCATAAAATTAAATTATGCAAAGCTCAGGGTGCAATTATTTGTGTAGTCTATTGGTTTGTGAAAACTAAAAGTGGGACTTGCAAGTCATTGGATTTAATCTTCACTATAGAGACATTCAATTGTTTTGAATATTAAAAGCAGGACAGTCAGCATATTGTATATTCTGGTATGAAAAGAGAGAAAAAAATTCATGCTTACTAAAGATTTAATTCTCTTTTACTTGAAATACAGGTCAGATTTGACCCTATACTTTTCTGATATATATTTTATATTGAGATAAATCTTTCTCATAGTTCCACTTAAAAAACAATTTTGGAGAAAAGATGAGTGGTTATCAACACCAATTACATGCCAATTAACATTTTTGTTTCCAGATCAATCCACCTTTGAAGGTTCTTGGTATTCCTTATCTTTTCAAAAGCCATTCTTCTCTTGTAAGAGTGTGCAGTCGGATTCTTAAATAAGCATGTATTTGCATGTATAAATATTCCTAATTCCTGCTTTCAACAAGCACTTAAATTCCTTTTGTGTAAATATTACCATTTATTTTGCATGAAGTTGCACATTTTTGAGTACTTTTAAATATAGCTTCTATTTAAAACTGACCATTGGAAGGAAAATTCCATGTTGTACTTCATAATGTTGGTGAGTTAAAATTCCGAAATGTTTTATATTTATAAAAATATAATAATTACTTTTCTCTTTTAAAACCTTATTTGTTGACATTTAGATATGCTGCTAATATATCCTCTTAACATTGCAGTTTCTGATATATTTGAAATCAAGGAGAATGAATCTTTGTGACTTTTAAAATACCATCAAGCTAATTCTTCTCTTAAAAGGCTTTTCAAAATATGAAGCTTCCAATGTTTGATTAGAAACATCTGGACTTTTCAGACAGATTTAAAAATTAGCAGATCCCATCTTTTATGCCAGTCCTAACTGTATAGTTTTTGTCTCCATTTTCTTTGTTTCCAGTGCTCATCAGGCTGCTGGAATTGCCCAGTTTCACTGAGGTTTAGACTTTACAAAGAGAAAAGTACCAAAATGTGCAAAAGAAAGCAAGGCAGATACAGGACTACAGGATTTGAAAAAAACCTGTGATTTGAGGAAGATCTTCACCTGCACAAGAGCAGGAGTGTGGTTGAAGAAAAAGGTATTCTGTCCTTGTAAAACATAATCAAAAAAACATTGGAATATTCATCTGCCTTTCATACGTTTCACAGAACTGATATATCTTCCTTCAAATGTCCTTTAAATGGTTTGTGCAAAGAAGTTTAGAAGTCTGTTGACTAAATAGTTATTTGGGGATCCTACATAGCAGTTGTGGTTGCAGTTGTGGTACATACGACTACATTTACAGACTAATCCCACTCTTGAATTTTGTTGTTTCTGGGATAAAAAGCAGGTAAAAGCACAGCTTTTTATCTGCTATTTCTGATTATACACAACCATACAAGAGGAGTACACAGTTAGGAAAATTCAAGTTCTTAACACTGAATAGTATGGAGTGATTCTTTTATATAGGTGCAAATCCTAACTCTGAGACACAGAAATATTTAATGTGCTATTCTTAAACTACAACCTAATTTAACTGCAGCTGCAATTGAACTGCATTTTAAATGCAACTACATTTTTAACATTCTCTTGAAAATCCTAAACCAACTCAAAGCCGCTTGAACTGATGAACTTTTTATGCATGGATTTGTACTTTGCAAGCCCTAAGAATCCTTGCAAGGACTATGTTTAAAGAGTGATTAAGTGCCACTCACCACTTGTGGTTCTCTGCACCATTATGCACACTCCTTGACACATAAAAAAACTTTTTTCACATTAAACTTAAATTGTAAGCTATTGTGCTCTCTGTCATACATAACAGGATGTGGTACCCAGAAGAGTACACGGGCTGCTGTACATCTCACTGTTCTGCTGTTGTTGCAAACTGTTGTTCTTGGGAACAATATGAACAATTTCATATCATTACATGGCATTGTTTATTTTAAACAGGTACTGCATTTCCATTGTCCAGGAACTGACACCTGTTGAAAGATTCAATTTACAGGCACCAGAACATCAGTTTTTACTGTTGCTGCCAACCCTAGTTTGGACACATGCAAGAAACATCTACCATGAAACATGTCAAAACAAAGTTTCTCACAAGATGACTTGTCCAAATGCTTGCTAAAAGAAGAAAGCTTTTTTCAGTTCAGTCCTGTGTGCTGTGCAGTACTAGCTTATATATAGCATTAATTCAGAATATGTTATCCATCTGTTTCCTGTAATTGTTCTAGGATGCTTGGCTTTGGAAATGTGCCAACTGTTGCAGCAGCTTGATAACATACGAACATAAGTGTATTCCCAGACTGAAGGTACTTCAGGTACTTGATTGTGATCAAATAACTTTTAATTTGTCAAGTAATCAGTGGCAGAGACAGAAATAAAATGAGGGATTCTGTGATTCTAACTCCCTACTGCAACTTCTGAAACGCATTCTTGAAAATGAAACCTTACTGGCAGGATATTTTCTTGTGTAAGTTCATAAAGTAAATTGTTTCACCATCTTTAAAAACACAGTTTATATGTCAGGTGTTTGCTGCTCATCTTTCCACAGATCATTAAGATGTGAATTGAAAGAAGTCCTCCTTTCCTCATCTTTGTTTTTCTTTTCTCTATTCCAACTCCCCTTCTTTGATGATTAACTTTTGAGATTGTCTCTGGAGGGATCATGTGGAATGTAGTTTTTGTAAAGTTCCTAGAAAATTAACGAAAGCATTCTGCAATCTGCAAAACTCTAGACATACTTTGAAATGTTTTTATATCTTGTTTTTCTTTTGAATACTCATGACTTTTACTGTTGGCACTGATGAGAAGAAATACACTTTATAGGTCTCTAGATCCCATGTCTCTAAATTGCACTTTCTGAAAAATTGGCAATTTTTGTACACAACACAAAGATTGAACGCAAGGCTGTAATTCAGCTTTGGTTTTCTGCTGATGATATAAACCACAAAAGCTTGTTGGTTTAGGAACAGCAGTAACAACAATACAGAGAGCTGTATTACTGCCTGTGTATTCAATTAGATATAAAGAGGTATTGCCCACAATCCAAAAATAATACGTATTTGCAATTTCCAATTTAATTGTAAACAGATAAATGGAGACTACTTAAAGTGTAGGAAATCAATGAAAATGGCTGACTAGTCTGTGACATGCTGCCTAAAACAAATATGTGGCTAGATTAGACAAAAAAAATAATCGAATTCTATTTATTAAATTTCTCTTGGCACCCTCTTTCCTTCTGTTCTGTCTTCAGCTAGAAGAGACATTTCCAAACCAGGGATTCCATTGTAACAGACTAGCACTGTACATGGCTGGTGCAGAGATATCCTTCCTCTAAATATCTTTGAGACAATTGATGACATCACAGCAGCACTGGCTGACATTAGAGCCATCTCTGTAGCTGCATGAGGTGATATAATACAGCACTTCCTTGGGAATACTCTTTTCCAAGTCCTTCATGCTCCTGCACAGATTTCTGAACCAATAGGTAGGTAATAAGTGACATTTGCCAAATACAATCAAATTCTTAACCAAGTTTTCTTTTATACATCCTGGCAGCAGTGAGGGGAAAAAGCACCTTTTTTTGATTGAATCTTCTTATCTTCTACTTAGGTGACAAGGCTGCAACAGGCTTAGCAGAGTGGTCCTAGCAGAAGGTCGTCTTGTAGAAGAATTGCAGTGGAAAAATGGTTTTTATGTGATTAATGCATCTTATCCATTAATTCTCTCAGTATGTGACTGTTACTATAGTCCCTATTTGGGCGTGAAAGTCTCTTCTTTCATCATTATTTGTGTGACAACACAGTAAAAAAAGCTTTTGAATATTCTTTCACATTTGCCACTAGTCCCTGTGATACCAGCTACTAAACAGGCAATGAAATTTTTCTGGGAACCTTTTACCACCAGTAAAATTTATGCTGAAGGAACTGAGCATCTCAGTCACCAGAACATAGGTTCACCACATGCTAGATTGGTAATGCCAGGGGGTTACCTGGTTGTACTGAACCCCACCTCTAGTCAAATCAACACATGAAAATAATTAATTTATTTATAATATGTAAAATATACCATAAACTAAGAAAAATTTATGAAAGAAAAAAAAAAAACACACAAAACAAACCATGCTGTTACCACTTAAGTATACATCTGTATCACTCTATTCCTTTTGTCAAGGTGACTTTTCTGCAGAATCCAGACTCATGATCCCATATTCTGTATTTTTTCCTGCCTACATTGCACTCTTTAGAGAAGGGTATCTTCTGTAGAAACCCTTTAACTTTTACAGGTAATGATCTTCCGGGACTCCTCCAAGAAGTCTGGATTTCTTCCCTCAAAGTTATTTATTTCTTTATTATTCAGCTAGCAGTCTGGAAACTTAAATATGCATTCTTTTCACTTCTTGGGTGCTACAAACCACATTTTGGTAGACAAGTTGTCATGTCATGAATCTGACCATTCTTAATTTTCTTCAAAGGGCAGCAGCGCTCTCCCTGCATGCCCTGATGAGTCATGATAAAGTGTCTCACTCAGTTTTAGATTTGATATCAACTGTTACATTAACAGACACAGTTGAAAGGAATATTTAAATGGAATAATGCATATCGTTCACTCTTCACTGAAACTAGACATGACAGTAATCAACAACTTCTGAGGCAGCCACAAGCCTTAAGTGCTTTGCCCTCAGAGACCTTTCTTCTAGTCATCGTAACACCTAAAAGCCACAGCCATGAAGAAGGTGATGTGTGAGAATCTATAAGCATCAGCAAAGAAGGATAGCAATCTAAATAGAAATTATTATCTTCTTGGATACTGACAGGAAGATATGCTCAATGAAACAGGGCTATAGCTCTTCAGGATAGGAAGTGTTAAAGTTAATAAAAGCTTCTGACAGCATTTGATGTCTCAGAATCTAAGAGATTTGGGGATTACAGTGAGGTGCTTTGGTTTGGCAGCTTTTTGGGATTTTACAGAAAGTGAGGAACAGCAAAGCAGAAAGATAGCAAGGTAGAAAGTCTGAAAGTGAAATTTAAAAAAAATTAGTGATGAAGGCAAGTATGTTGTAATGAGGGCAGAAAGGTAAGCAGAGAAAGGGAGATAGTGGAAGTACAGTAGGAGAGCTGACATGGTCAGAGTGGCAAAACATTAAAATGATCTTTGTACTATATGACAAAGACAAGATTGTATTTTTCAAGAGTCCAGGGAAAAGCATAATGCTGTAATTAACATGAAAAGTGTTGAACATCTGAATGGAAGTATTGCCTGTTTAAATTGAAAGGCCATACCTTAAAAATGTTATGCAGAAAACATAGCCTAGATATTCCACTGACAGACCATAATGTGCTGTTATAATTGAAAAGGGAGGGAGTGGGGAAGGGAAGTGAGTTTGAGTGGCAGAGAGAAGTACAGAGGGATTAAAAGTTTTTGTTTATGCACAAGGATACAGCCCAGTGAAGGTGGGGAAAAATGTGAGTAGTTGTTAACAGCACCACATAATAGGGAAAAGCACTATGCCTGAAGAAGGCTCTTCATTTCCAGGCTGCCTCTCCTTCATTAAATTTACATGTGAGAAGAACAGGTGCGTTAAAATGTGCTTTTTAGTGTTATATAAACTAATGATGTGGGCAGGTTTGTAGACTAACCAAAAATATTACATGAAAAAGATAAATAAATATGAATATATCTACGTAGGAAAGAGAGGGTTACATGTCCCCTGTCAACTGCAAGCTGAATATGTTCCCTGGGGTAAAAAAACTGCTTCATTCTTTCTGAGATTTCAGATAATAATCATGCAACACTAATTTAAGGTCTTGCTTGCCAAAAGAACTAAAATTTATTAAATTGGAGAAGACTTTCTCCTCTTTTTTTTTCCATAATGGTTGCATTATTTTAGTGTATTTGGAACACCAGTCTCTACCCAGAAAGTGGTGAAATACTTTCTGCTTCTGTTAATGTCATACTAAGAAATTAAAACCAGAATTTATGATGAGGATGCTTAGAAATATTGTGGTTGTCATTTACAAATTAAGTCATTAAAGTCACATTTTCCCCAACACTCACCATCAAATGTAACTTGCTGGAAGTGACTTTTGAATTAAATTACTCAAAAGAATTTTAAAAATTGAGAAAACATTATCTGGTTAAGAGTGATCTATGTCACTGTCTTATAAAAAGCTGCAACACATACGACACAGCTTACAGAGAAGCAAGGGTTAGGGACTCGGTGCCTGAAATCCGAGAGAAACATTGTGCCTCATTTTTATTTGAAAACTTTTAAATAGACTTTCTCATGGCACTCACACCAATTTTACTAAATGCAAAGTTTGGTAGCATTATATTGCTGATCTTTGCACAAATGGGTGAATTCATATAATCGCGAGTCCAACAAAATTTTCCCAATATATTTCAATCTGTGTTAGCTCCCTGTCTCAGATTATTAGTTGCACCAATTCATAGCTAATTAATAATATTTCCACGATGTGCAGAGAATAAAAAAATAGTTTTGTTGGTTTGGTTTGTTGTTTTCTTGTTTTTTTGTTTTTTTTTTTTAGTGTGGAACCTTTAGAAAATGCTGCACTTACGTGAAACAGCTTTCATTATTTTTTTTTAAGAAATCTGTAATTTTAGCACTGATGTCCTTAGGGTTTAACAAGGCAGCTTATTTACAGGTCCTGTAAATTAGATGTTTTGGAAATGTCAAAATACACTTGCAAATGCAACCAGATTGGTTCCTGCTAGAAATGGTGAGAATAATCAAGAAACACTCAGATTTAACTTTTTTTTGTAAGAAAATGGTTTGAATTTTTTCTAGGAAAAAGCTGTGATTTCCTGGTGCAGCACTCACTTGTAAGGTAAATCCTACCTTTGCAGAGTTTGCAAGTGCTTAGCTTCCCTTTTGTAAAGGCATTTTGGTGAGCATGCTGTTTTCCTTGAGATTCCCCGAAGCACTCAAGAGGCAACTGCTCAATCTTCCCTCCCATCGAGAGCCAGTCATAAAAGAGTATTTTGGACATAAACACAAATAACAGAAAGAACAATATTAAATCCCAATGGGTATTATTGAACTCCAATTCCTTCCAAGGTGCATGCAAAGTCATGTTACAGGAGCCAGTTTAAGAAGTTTGGTCATAAGAATTCTGACTTGAAATGATGAAATGACAGGCTTTATAATCTAAAAGGATTTTCTTTTTGTATTGTAGGGATATGACATTTTAGCCATTTCCTTCTTTTTCTCCCACATCAGGAAATCTCAGTGCTATTAGAAAACTGAAAAATATTATGCAAGTGTTTGGAAAATGAATGAAAAGTGTGGAAGGAAAAAACATGATATTATAACAAAGCTATTACAGCATCAGCTAGGCAAGGTACTTTTGATCAAGTCCAGACTTTAAGTAAATGCTTTCATAATCTGAACAATGAGATAGCTTTTTGGAAGAGTGAATAAAAAGCTTCTAAAAAATAGATTAGTAGAACCTAGTCATCATCCCCTTAAGTATGTGGTAGACCTTTCTAACTAGATGTATAAGATATATTTCTTGTATTAAATGTCACAGTAGCTAAACAAGCTAATGCAACTGAATAACAGAGAATAAAAGTAAATGTCAGGGGATACTGTAAAACTGCTATTTATTTTTTTCCCAGGGCTTCTGTAATGTCATAATTGTAAAAGTAAACTTGAGAAGGTTAGTTGATAAAAACCCTAAGGAAAAATAAGAGCTCTTACAATATCTTTTAGTGTGAATGAATTATATATAACACACTATTGTCCTTTAGCCTAAAATAACTTGAAATAACTTATTAATCATTAAAATCTACAAAACTACCACAGGATTTTGGTTCTATTTTTCCTTCTAAAAACCTGGTATTTTATATGAATTGTACAGATTATATTGTTACACATTGGCATTTACATAAATGTTCTGTATCAGATGACTTTGCCTAATAAACATGTGTAGCAGACATTTTATAGGTTGTTTAGAGGGGTAATCTTCACAATAGACTCCTAAAAAAATTGTTACATTAATATTTGCAAGAAATAGCATTTTAAAAAGTGGCTTTCATCTTCTACTCATTCTGTAAATATTAATTGATGAAGACATATTTATGATGAATGCTCTTGAGTCTTGTTGATTGTTTCCTCACTATAGAAGAGTTTTCTTATCATTGGATATGCCATATTAACCAGTTGCCACAGTTGAAGAGAAATTCTCTTCAAAAGCAACCTAGTTGGGCTTAAATATGTTTTTATAGATTTCAAGATTCGATCTTTTAGAAGTAGCAGTTGTTGGAAACATCTTTCACCTTAAATTTTGATTAAAATTTTTACTCCATGTTTTTTAGTTGTCTGCAGTTAATTCACAGTTGACCGAATGACCACTAAATCCACTGGATCGATATTTAGAATCCGTCTGTTTAAGTGCTATCAGAAATCTTGGATCTTTGTCTAACATCAAAAAGATGGTGCACATACTGCATCCTCAAACTGCTGAGTGCAAGACACAGCTTTTTGGAACAGACATGCAATGTCAGATGTATCTGCAATGAACATAATTATGAAAGGAAGGAGTTGGACAAAGTGCTATTCTAGGGGTTAATACCTGTTTTTCATTTTAGGAGACCCAAAGATTTCTTTTTTTTGGTGAGAAATATGATGGATCACAGAAATAACAGTTGTTCCTCCGACACTGTCACAAGATTTAAATACTTTCCCCATGTGTTATATTGCTACACAATTTTTCATTGAACAGTTTTCTTTCAAATATTTGAAATGTTAGAAATTGTTTTAATAAATCTGTTTTGAATTGTTTATTTAGGGTTTGATGCAGTGTCATTATATCACTAATGTTATATGAAGTGTTCACTGCAAACAGATGCAAAGATGTTTTTCTGTCAAAGACTTTAAGGTATTGAAGGTAATTAGCTGACAACATTATGATATACTGTAATGGAAACTCGGTTGCCCTTTCTGAGGCAGATCTATTTTAAAGTTCATGCTGAACTAATGTTTCTATTTGTCTTTGTGGCCATTACTCACTGCATTGGCATTAGCAAATATGTTGTAGATCTGCCAGTCATTGCTCCAATAGTAAAAAACTAAGAAATTTCTAATAATCTGCAGATCAGCTAAAGGATAATTATTATGCACAAAATGTCCAGTAGTAAACTTCCTTCTTCTAAGAGAATGACATGTATAATTAAAATAAAATTTAAAAGATATAATTGTTACAAAGATTTTCATTTACCCAACGCTAAAAAAAAAGAAAAAAGGGCATTGCAAGGCTGCTTAGAAAAAGGACTTATTTCATCACTGCTTTAATTTTCACTGGCAAGTGTTAACCAGAAATCAGTATTTTCACTGCAGCTTCAAAAGGTATTAAGCAAACAGCAATTGAATTGCTACTTGCCAGTTTGCAGTAAGGACTCCAGCAGTACAAATCAAAATCTGTTGGGCCAGAAACATAATACATCATCAGAGCATTTCTAAAATCATTTGAGAGGGCTGATCTGGATAATGGAGGGATAGAAAAAGAAATTTCTTTTTGTACAATCTCTATATGAAATGCATATGGTTCAATATTTTGAATCCAGCAAGTTACTTAAGCTCATGAATAACTTCAGCTACAGTCATATTGATTTAACAAATTAATATGCTTCCTTCAACTGGTTTATGTAGCTGACCACCTCCTATGGAATAAAAATTTTAAAGGAAGTTGAAATTTCCTGGAAATACACAACCTTCTCTTATACTTACGGAAGTTCATATTGATTTATGAATAATGTGGCACCAGTACATCTAATTCATTGTGATTTATTTCCTATTTTCTATAAATGATGGATTTAATATAGTAATTCTGGTTTTGTCTATTGGAAAATCTGGTTTCCTGTTGGTGTTAATTTCCAAACTGCTAATTTTCTGAGATTAGAGGAAAACAACACTCAATAAGGCAGATGCTAAAATGAAGGTGTTCATTGGCTTATACTACAATACTAAAGATTTCATTTATTTATCATTCATAAAGGTTTAATATATGATACATAGGAGTTTAAGTAGTACACAAACAAATAGTACGTACTACAAAAGGCAGGGAAATTACAGGGAATAACTGATTCAAATATGGTTATAACTGATTAACACCAACATACAAAAAAAAAAAAAACATAAGTAAAATTCAGAAAGGTATATTGTGTTTAGTAGAAAAGTTTTACTCAAATGATCAATTGAACGATAGAGAGTTAAATTCTCTAAATTACTACAGTGGTCATATATATCTAATGTTATCTACTCCAAAGATAACCTTAATTTATGAATCCTTTTTCAAAGACAAAATGTATTCTTTTTTTGTCTCCCCGAATAAGTCAGTGTTAGATGCTTTCAGACTGGGAATACTACTTTCTTCACTGCATTCATTTTTGTCCTTGTATACCCTTCAGGTTCTAGACAGATTATTGCTTCCATCAGAAAAGGGATTTGATTAATCACCAGATCATATGTTTTATTCAAAACCAGTGCCCTCCATCCTTCATTCAGAGTAAATTAATGAAAAATTCACATAATTTGTGCAGAATATTTTATTAACTGCTGTGGGTTTTTTTGGTTTTTTTTAATTTGGTTTTGGTTGCAGCTTCAGAATAAAATCTAAAAATCAGGAAAGAAGAGAACTACATTTAGGATCTTGATTTTTAAAGAGTGAGTTGAAATGAAGTTATATTTCATCAGATTTTCTTAGATAATTAACTGGCTACATAAATTAGCCTTCAATAGCAAAGCACTTGGGGATTTGAAACACCCCTTACTGGATTCTTCCATCCCACATACAACTATGTCTTTTACTGAACAATCTGTCTTTTGGGGTGCAAGGATTATACACCAGCAAGCTGGTGAAGCTCAGCATTGAGATTTCAGGTCTCAATGCTGTGGATGTTCCTGTCTTACAAGTGCAAAAAGTATGAATTTGGAGTCCTTAGCAGGTTATATGTTGAACATTAGGACAAATATAACAAAAGGCAAAAATTCTCCTTTGTAGCTATGTGTTACTGCTCAGTTTATGTAACATACTGACTTTTTAATTTAGAAATGTCAAGAGACATCTCCTACCATAGAGAAAAACTAATTACTGTAAATATCTAAGATTAAAAATTGCTCTTCAATAGCAGCAATGCCTCTCCTCTTAATTTCTCATAATTTTTCCTTTTGATAAATTATTGAGACAGATATTGTGACATCTGAATCAGGCAACGGCCTGTCTTAAAAAGAGCAAAAAGGGTTTAATGTGTCACTGCTCTTGATATCCACCTTCAAACTGCTTCTATTCAGCACAATGAACAGCAAATATCTATGCAGGAGAAACTTGAGGCTGTGCCTTATTAGGCCAAGTCCATTTGATTTGTTGCTAGAGAGTCAAATAAGCCATAGCTTTTAAGATCATCCACAAATTGCTAAGGTGTGTATATGCTAAATGCCTGGGATACGAGGCCAGTGAAAAAAGGTGAACTTCCCAAAGCTACCAGTCTCTCCAAAAATCTCTTGAAGATGTTCCTGAGTGGACAGATACTGTTTACCAGAGGAAAAAAAGGGTGACTCTTGCACTACGACAGAGACTGAATGTTGTTTACAAAAAAGTAGTAGATTAATTATTGCTTATCACAGATGGTTTTGAACAAAATTACTTCATTGGGCGACATCACAGTTTTGTCTGTCATTGAATAAGAAAATAATTGTTCCTGTATAAAACATTGCCATTCATGAGTTAAAAGAATTTATATGAAAAGTAGGTATTCTTTATAAATCAATGTTTAGCATCTTGACTTTCCAAATACTGTCTCCCTAACTTGGAATATATTCAGCCCTTTGTCTAGAACATATACCTATTGTGAACAGAATGATTGCTCTTAGTATAGTAACTCAAGGTAGTGAAGGAAATTTAGGTCCAACCCACAGAAGAGGAACTGCAACCCCAAGAAGAGGTTTGCTCACATTTGCACAGCTGCAATTGTTGGTCAGTTGCATTAGGTGTCATAGGAGCATGGAATATCCTGAGTTGGAAGGGACCCGCAGAGATCATCAAAGTGTCACCATGCTTTGTCTTAAAATTAGTATCATCTTTACCCTTGTGTCTGCTTTTGAAATAAGAACCATGGAATAGTGGAAAAATATGAGCAAATCTTTTGAATATGAGATCAGCCAATACAGGTCACTAGTGATACTGAATGTGTAATAGTGATATTTTTTGAATGTCTTATGAAAGACTGTAAATAATTTTCCTAACTCTGTTGGACTGGAGCTATTTCCTCGACTGAAATACTGAATGGTTAAAAAGAGTTACTAACAAACTTTTTCTTCACATTACACAGTTGTCTTGAGACTGAGAAGAAAAAAAAGTCACTGAAACTAGTTATGGATCTCCCCACCAAGAGCAATGGATTGAAGGGATTGTTTGATATTATAAACCAGAACAACTGGAAAGACACCTTGGTGGGGAAGTATGATATGACAGGCATATCAAAAGAGCTGATTTCTGGTTTGGGCTTGAAAGATAGGGCCTAGGGGAAGGAGAAAAAGACAGAAAGGAGTCAGAAGGGAGAAGCCATCTCTGGGTGTGCTGACAAAGGAGGGTCAAAAAATTGATTGATTTCAGGAGACAGATGTTTCCCTTTACATTTTAGTGTAATTAAATATTATCTGTTATTGATTATATTGTTTGGATTTACGATTTTTACCCGAGTGTTTTTTATTATTTCTTCATTCTCTGTATTGTTTTAGACTTTGATATGTGCATTTTTGAAGAGTGTATACTAAAAGAAAGAAAAACACTTTCCATGTCCTGAGAACAGATGAAGAAAAGTTATATTTCAATACAAAATCTCAACTTATCAAGTTGAGGGGAATCAAAGAAGACTTATTTGAAAACAGGAGGCTAAAAAATGTTGTATAATCTGAGGAATATTAGGGCCCATTTTCCATGAACATTTGTAGGCAAATAGTAGAAAATGAAAGCCCATTGAATTAAAATTCTGTTTAGGTGGCTAATTTTCCTTGGTTAAGGTGTTTTTAAAATATATTTTTAAAATAGCACAGTAAGATGCAAAATAAACTGTGTGTAGTAACATACCTGTGCTTAAAATGAAAGTTCTGTTTGCAAACAATTTTAAAATGGATCTGTATCCAAACTGAAAGAAAAGTTTTCTTCAAAATACAGATGAATATTTGAGGTCTGTACATTTGAGGGTTTGAATTATCACATATAAAGATATGAAGATTTTTAAAAATCAAATTCAAAGGTCATTTTAAAATTTAAAATAAAAAAAATAAATATTACATTTAGTAAGTGTCTGAAAACAATGTGTCAACATTATCATTATTTGGAGTCCTATTTTAAAGGAAAATATCAAAGGAAATGTACTAATTTTGCCATGGAGTTTCATTTAAATATAATTTAGTAATATTAGTTATGGTGACAACCTCACTTATTGCTATTCACTCACTATGGTTGCTTTGCTTTGAATGTTCTTAAGCATTTTCAAAACTGATCTAAAGGAATCTTTGTGACAGTTTTGTAAATTCAGCAAAAACAATGGAAGACTTTAGGGAACAAACACCAAGAGGAAGGTTTATACCTGAATTTGGGAATTTCTTGGGAAAGAGACCAGGCATGCAGAGCCAGTCCTGCAGTATTTCTATGCAGAGGTCTTGTGAATGTCATCCAGCAGTCACGCTCCAGACTCTAAGTTGGTCTTTCCACCCTTCGGGGAAGTCACTCTTCTCTTCTGTCAGTACATATTAATAAGAGAGGAACAAAAAACTGTAATTGAAATGAACACGGCACTGACCAATTAGTAACTTAAGGATAAAATTATAATGTGATGCAAATTCACTCCATCAGTTCTGCCAAATCATTTCTGTCCTGATTGCTACAAATGATATGACCACAAGTCTCCTTTTATTACTAAGAGTCAGAATTAGGAGCAGCCAGAGGCATGGTCTGTTTGGTCTAGGTACCAGAGAAATGTCTCTTGCTCTCTAAAGCTTGTTATAATTAGTACCCCAATGACAGAGACCAAAGAAATCAGCTAGTAGAGATTTCCTCCAGAATGTACAAAAGATGCTTCTCTGCAAGGCTATCAACAGCTTTCTCTAAAAACAACCCTAAATTTGAAAACTCTCTAATAAAATGAATAAATATTTAGTGATTACTCCTCATAATGGAAAAAGTAAATTGTTCTATTTCTTCTATTCCTAGGGTGCCAATTTTGCCTGAGTCTATAGAACCCATCAGTAAAGTCTGCTCACCCATGGATTTGTGTGTCTTTTCTCAAGGACTTAGAAACTATGGCTGTAAATGAGAGATTGTGGGTTTTTTTTGTTGTGTTGTGGTTTTGTGGTGGTGGTATGTATGTGTATATTTTCTTGGTTTTCTTTGAAGAAAAGTCTTAAGTCATGTGAAGAAAAATAATGGTTTGCCAAATACATATGCTTTTTACTTTTCATTAGTTAAGTTTACATCTTCAACCTTTACAGGTCGTTTAGCAAAGAAAATATACAGTTTCAGACAGGGAGAGATGCTGTTATTCTCACCAAATTAGCAATAAGATTGTATTTGATTTCATTAATGCAGAAGTAGATCCATGTTTATCCAGCTGATCAGTCAAAAACCTACTAGCACCCACACAGATAATAGGTCAGATGGAGAGTAAATTGTCTTCTATCTGTTAGCAAACCATAGGAAAATTACAACATCAAATCTTTGCTCTCTGTCCTATGTACTTCTGTATTTGTATATCTGAGCACAGCCAACTATTCTGCCTCCCTGAGCCCTTCACACCCAACAACATGTCACTCTGCTTAATAGTGAGAAATGAAGCAATATTATTGCTAGTTAAAAACTAAGCTAAAAATCCCCTAGCATTTCAAACCAGTAGAAGCTGACAAAGTGCTTTGATCAGGAGTGCTTTTTTAAGTCTTTAAATTAAANAATATTTCAAATTTTAAAAAAGTAATAATAATACCCAAATCCATAATTTGGAATTTATTAGAATTAATATTTCAACCAAAAAAGACACAATATGGGAATACAACACACATGCGAATCATTTCAGTGCTGCCTAATCTTGAGCAGTGTGTCGAAAACTTTGTCCTGTTGTATTCTGGGATCTTCTCCATAAATAATATTCCCCTATTCCCTAACTCTTACTATACCTTTACTCAAATGCTTACTCTCTTTCCCGTTGAATAGGTTTCCTAGACTGATCTTCATATTCTCACCCATTAATGAAAAGTTGGGAAACCTGCAGCTTTGAGAAGCTAAAAGACAGAAACTTAGTATTTTCTACAGCTCTAAAAGAAAAAAAGAGATAAAGTCTAGGGTTTAGTCTTTGTCTATCTGCAAAGGAGTACAGAAACAGGGGTTTGCAGGACACCCTTCTCCCTTTTGCATGTCTTCTCTCCCAGGGGAGACTGTGTGCAATTTATTTGTGTTCCACAGGCAGGAAAAAACAAGGCTCTTAGCGGCTGTGGATCACTTTGGCCTGAAGTACTTTTGATGAATTCTGGCTGTACTCAATCAGAATGAATTCTAAATACGCCAGCTTGTTATTGTGTCTCTGCTGAGCACAACTCTGTGTCAGATAGCAAATATTATTCGGAGTTCAACAATATTTTATGTCTTATATTTATGTATACAATATTACACAGTTTTTTTTGGGTTTTTTTTAAGAGAGGGTTTCAGAACGTAGCCATAAAACCTCTTCTTTATGGTAGTTAGGGTGGGTTGCCTTCATAAATTTTCATTTTTAGTTCTTATTTAGTGTCTTACAAAACTTATCCCAACTAAATGATGTTTCTAAACAAGTAATTCAGTTATTTATGAGGCAACAGTCTGGTACTTTTCTGAAGCAAAATTATTATTAAAAATATTCTTTTTTTGTCTTGTTTTTTATCCTTTCATTTTTCTAGGCTTCTCCACATGTCTGTCATTAAGATAATGTCAAAAATATTAATCTGGTGGCAAGAAAGAATCATATTCACAACAGAGTTAAGATACATCCCACAAAATGGAAGTTTGCATCTGTGCAAGGCAGCATCTTCCCATTCCACTTGAATCCAGAGCTGCAAGTGCTCTGTCTGCACAGCAAGGTGCAGCAGATGAGCTGTACAAGATACTCCCCATGTAAATCCTTTGCCACCCCGGTGACATCATGGCTGCATGTCAGCCTCAATACCTAGTTAAATATAAATATATTTCCAGGAAGGAAAACTTGAGTACATTTCTGCACTTTCCCCCAGCATGAAAAAACATTTCAAGCAACTTGCTTAAAACTCTGATGAATCATGACAAAAACCATCTTCATGTAAATCTGTTTTGATTATCCTGCAACAACCCAGCTCTACCTTCCTAAACGGAAGTTTTGGTATAATGATTCTTTTCTTGAAATAAGTAAGGAAATCATTTCTTACTCCTAATCTACTCTTCCAGTTCCTTTGTTTCCCTGGTTTGGTGCTTTGTCTTGATTTTCACTGCTTGTTCTTCCAGCCTGCTATCTCCTTGTTTGGAACCATGCTGGTTTTTCTCATGGCAAGGCTTCTTTGATGTGTACAGTGGAAGTTAATGAGCTCTCCCAGTACATGCTGGTCTTCTGAGAAATCTTTGTAGAGTATGAGGAAGCTGATTTTACTTAAAAGTCCAGCCACATGTAGAGTGAGAATCTTCTGAAGACGTAAAACAAACATTATGTATATGTCTTCCTTTTTCTATTTGTAACCTTGGAAACTGTTATACAGCATTATCTTTTGAAAGTGACATTTCTACACAAGCAGTTCTGTACAGTAGTTTCTTCTCTGTCACTATCTGAGGCTGACAGAATACATACCTTTGGTCCGTGCCAAGGAACTGAAGTTTTTTCCTCACAGAAAAGGAATTTTTCTTTGATTTCACCATGATCTTCCTTATCTTCTCATAGCTGTTGTTTTTCCTGGCTTACTTTAGTATAAATGCTACTTTTCATTGTCTAAAATCTTTCACTGGTTAACTTTCCTCAGTTCCTGTTTCCCTGTCTTATTCTTGTTTTACTACTCTTTTGCTGCTGTTTCCTGCTGCTTAGCTTTTCTAGCAGTTGGTTTTCTAACTTATTCTTGTCTCACTGCTATTTGTGAATTTTCTTAAAAGTCTCCTACTGTTTAACTTTTTCAAGAAATTTTTTCTAGGTTTGTTTTTCCACTTCTTGAATTTATTTTAAAAGCCACCTGCTATTTGTCATCTTTTAAGTGCTGCTTCTGTAGAGCATTCTCTTCTCCCAAACATTCAGTACATTCTATTTCCACACCGGATTCAGATGTGAATTCAGAGGAATTCTATATAACCAGGTTGATCTGAGCATGAAGAAGAGAGAGATGATGTACAGTCCTTATGTGTTTTCTAGAAAGTATGTTTTTAAATATAACAAAAATATCTTCAAGTTAGTTCCCTGCAATGGAAAGTAGCTGTTCTTCAGCTTCAAGGTTGAGTCTATAAAATAATTTTCCATTGATAGGCTTTTCATCCTTAATAAAGTAGCATGCTTACTCTTTCTAAAATATTTTAGATATGAGTTTTCAAGACAGGAATCACAAGCTTTCAGAATTTCAAATCACAACTGATGTTTTATTTCTGAGATTTAAAATAATTCTGAACTCTCACTGATACTTAACAGAACATTAATGCAGGGTCAAATGTGCACTCATCACTTTACCAGAGCACTGGAGAGAGACAGTGAGAGTGAGACTTTATTAACAACTCTTTCTGGTGCTATTCCATCTTCAGTAACTTACTCACTTGGCCAAAGATGGCAGCAATATTCAACAGACAATATTCAAGGCACTCACTTGGAAAGAGGAAGTCAGTAGTTCATGTCTTTGCTCCAATAAACATTTAATTATTGATACGAAGTGGAACAGTTCCAGATGGAAATGCTGAGAAATATTCATCTCAGAATACCTTGTAACCCACTACCTTATGAAGTGCAGCTTGAAATTCACCCGGAGTTTTCACATCTGAAGCGATTAACAACTTAGTTATTCTGAATTGGGGTTTATTGTTGTCATTTATTGTGCAAAGTATTTCAAAAAGTCCGGATTCAATCCCAGTGGGTAATGAGGTGTGAAAAATATCCAGATTTTCATAGAATATTTCATACTCACTCCAGTTGGCTTTATTATAGATTTTAGTCTCTTCTTGACCTAGCTAGCTTACAGTTAGTTTGTTATGTGGCTTGTAAAAAACTAATTTCTCAGTGAGTACTTGACTAGTTTGACACTCTACTAAATTAAGGACCAGTTGAAATGTCTTATATTCCAAGGATCTTTATGGATCTTTAATAAAAGGAAGTGCTTTATGTGACAGATAGTATTTATTTCTTGCATCTTTCCAGTAGGAATGACAATCTCTTGCCTAACACATTATAAAATCCTTATTCTATGAAAGATTCCAAAACTTATTTGGATTACAGTCACATACACTACAAAATAGTTGCAGAAGTTCCTAAATACTTCTGGAAATTAATGTAACTGCATGATTATAATATAAAAGTGAAAAAGTTATTAAATGCTTTTGAAAGTAATTCAAGAAAATATAGCATTCTCCTTATACACATTTTTCATTATTAAAACATTCTCTCCACAGCCCTAAAATAATTTTTTATCGTCACTAGAACTTCACTTTAGAAATCCTAAATTGCAATCTTGTTGGATGCTTACAGACTTATCATATTCATTCATACAGGGCTTTTAGCTCATTCCAGTGATGTTTGCTGTGACCATAAGTGGAGGACACTGAACTGAGTGAAATGGTACCTCCTGCCTGCTTTCTATGCAATACCAGACACTGTCTCAATTTTAAGGAGTGGTAGCTGAGCAGAACTATTTTCACACCTATCGCATTCCAGCTTATGCTCCTCTTCTTTAGCTTTGAGGTGCAAACCTGGCCTCAGCAGCACCTGCTGCTTTTGCAAATGACCAATTTTTTGAGTCCTGAACCTTTAACATTTCAGTCTCTCACAGCATAGTTTCTAAATTCCACTCAGTAGCTCCTTGCCTTCAAGTTTGTAAAGATACAGCTTACTTTTCTTACAGGGAAATTTATAGTAGTTCATTAATCTTTTTTCCCTAAGGTGTATCTCAGTTTTGTTGGCAAAGCCTTCATTTGCTCTCCCAAAGAAACCATCTTTAGAGACTGACATTTCTGGAAAACCAGTGATAAAGCGAGAGAAGTTCCATAGCAGAAGCAATAGCTTGGATAGCATCATCCTCATGAGACCTGACCAGAAGAAGCTCTTTTTGATTTTTTATTTATTTATTTCCCCCACATTAGTCTCTAAATTCTGTGACCTTTCTTCCTTTATCAAAATAGAAAATAGAAAACTGAGGTAGTGTTGGGGGAATGAGGAACAGAAAGAGGATAACTATCTTATTCAGGACAACTATCTTATTATTTGTAATCAAATCTTTTTCAACAAAGTCAGTTTTCTTATGTTTTTTGTTTGTTTGTTTGTTTTTAATTAAAATGAGTATTTTTTTTCCATAGGGAAAAACAGTTTTTAAATTAAAAAATGCCATCTCACAGTATGAACAATGCTAACACTGCTAACTGCTTACTCTTGTGTAAAGAAAATCTGTATTTAAGGCGTCTTGAGGCAGTTGCACCTTGTAGGAGACAGGGAACAGATTTCACAGAATGAGAGTGTTGTAGAATGGTTTTGGTTAGAAGGGACCTTAAATATCATCGAGTTCCAACTCAGTACCATGGGCAGGGATGCCTTCCACTAGACCAGGTCACTCAGAGCCCCGCATCAACCTGGCCTTGAACCCACCAGGGATGGGGCAACAACAGCCCTGGGCAACCCGATCCATTCTCTCACCACCCTCCGAGTAAAGGACTCCTTCCAGATATCTAATCTAAAGCCACCCTCTTTCAGTTTGAAGCCATTACCCCTTGTCCTATCACTACATGACCTTGTAAAAAGTCTCTCTTTGGTTTTCTTGTAGCCCCTTTTAGGTACACGAACGCTGTTACAAGGCCTCCTCAGAGACCTTTGTCTGTAGCTTATTTCTCAGTAGCTTATAATTTACTAATGCCAGAATATAAGAAGAACTCATTGGTTTCAAAATTCAGGCCTGCCTTCCGAGATACTTGCCTTCCAATTCCAGCAATGTATGCCTGAGGCATCCACAAAGGCTATTTGCATAATCAATGTGGCACTGGATCCAACCTATAAAAGGGAGGCTTTTACTCACTTGCAACTAACAGCAGAAATGAATCTACACTTCCAAAGATGAATTCTTTAGCTGTCAAGATTTTAGACAGCATCACAAACAAAATGTGTATATATTTTCTTGACAAAGGCACAACCACACATCCTGATACAGTTATGGCTTGAAAGCATATTCTTAACTATTGAAAAGGTCTTTGAATGAGAAAATTGTGAATCTTTCAGTTTTAATAATGCCCTGGTAAAGAATGAACCAAGAAACTAAAATAACTCAAAAAACCTCATTTCTTATAGCCTTAAGTGTCAAGGGCATTCATTGTGTTCTTGATAACCAGAAACATTGACATCACTTGTATTCCAGATCAACAGCAGTATATTTACTTGCTATGCTATTTCCTCTCATATGAGTGAAAGCAGAGTGAAAAGGTCATATAAAGTAAGCTGCAGCAGATGTTGACTATTTTTTCAGTTTCAGAAAACTAGAAAAAGTCTCCCTTTTTTATTCCCATTGCTTCAAATGTTTTTTTTCTATTTCTGTACTAAGAAAAAAAATTGTCCAAAGGAAATTGAGCTTAAAGTTATAGGAAGACGGAATGAAATGACATAAAAAAGGTCAAGGACCCAACTTCTATGGACTTTGAATAGTAACTGGGTCCTCAGCTGCCCTTACTTCCCTTGAAAATCTCTCAGTTCACTTGCTGTAATATTTCTGTGATTTTAATGGGTAAGGAATAATGGGAATGTCGTCATGTTGAACAGAAGCATAAATTGGAATGGGGGCAGAAGCTGTAAAGGAAACTGAAGATGAATAGGGTGGGGCTTAAAAGTTTTCTTGGGGTGGGAAGGAAAATATTGCAACTGTCTAAATTTATGTGCTGGGTCCAAAAATGTTATCCAGACTATTTCTGGTAACTTCAGAATTCCTTATTTCTAGTTATCGGTGTTCCTTTAGCGTTTCTGGTCTGGTCCTGAATGTTCCTGATACCTTTTATCTGCGTCAAGTAACTAGCAAGGAAAAGGAGCAAGTTCAAATTTAAACAAATATCTTCTAAACACCACTGTAAGCCCTCACCTCAAAACCGGAGACTTTCTGATGCTCAGCAGACCACAACTGAAAATGGAATGGATGGAATTCAAAAAAAAAACCCAAACCAAGAAGCTACATCAACAGGAATAACTTAAAAATACAGCTGAATTCTGCATTTTTAAGTCTGCTTTGCTGAATTTAGCTGAGCAGTTAGTGGGCCACCTGGTTGCTTTTCCCCCTTCTGCAGCAACATCTTACTCACAGCATGTGATTGTCAAGTCTGGAGGCCCTGTCACTTTTCCTGCTGGGTGGCAAGGCACAATTCCAGCTGCCACTGATCCTGTAAAATCAGCTGCTTCCTCATTTCAGTAGCCATTCATTGCTCTGCTTCATTAGAGCACTGTTAAAGTTTTGATCATTTCATCTTTTATGATTAGTTCATAGTGAAAACTAACACAGTTGTGAGATTCTTAAGATATTTCTTCATCCCTCCACATAATAGAATCCTCTTAATTTATTCTTTCCATTCAGTTTCTAGGTCTTACCTTTGCAGTATGAGGTTGAGGTTCTTGGATATAGCAACCATTCAGCCTAGGTATAGACTTACTATCACAATTTTTTTTGCTGTTTTTGTCATGCCTCTTGCCTTCAGTTGAAATGCTTCCCAAAACAATCAGTTGACAATGTCAAAACAGGACAAATTTCCAGGTTCCATATTTTTGAAGGAGTTTGATAAAAACTTACAAATGGCTAACAATCGTAAAAAGTCCAACAGTAGGAGTGATTCCTCAAGTCACATTCTGTTGATTTTCACCACAATGATAACATCTCTTGGGGCCACTTTCTTATGAGTGGTTACAGGTCTTACAAAACCTACATTCTAGATTCTGTAAAGCCTCAGCAATTCAAACATGTCTCTCATTTTTGAAATAGAAGCATAACTATTAGCCAACAATAAAAGAATTATGAGTGGAGATACCTCCAAGGCGCCTTCTTAAAACTAGGGAGCTCTACAACTGAGCATGAAATGTTTCACCACCTAGGGAAGCAAGTCAAATTCTCTAACCTAAATGTTAAATTATTAATCCAGAAAAGCTTTATTTCTGGTTTAGTGGACTCCTTATTCATCTTCCATTAGATGGATATTTAATATGAATTCCAAACAAGACAGCTAACAGGATCCAGCTCTCCTCTCTTCCATACAGTCAAGTAGCAATGCAGCTACCTGAGACGAGAGACCCTGTTCCAGCTGGTATGAATTTACACTACCTGGAATAGTTTTAGCAGCAGAATTTCAGTATTACTGCAGTAATTTTTCGGGAGGTGAGAGGCCTGGATATGTCCAGATTATGGAGGATAAGAATCCAAAAGGCATCAAGTCATATTTTCAAGATCTGAACTATCAGAGGGACTTTTCCCCTGGAGATGAGGAGAGGAATGTTCAGAAGCATTAAATGCTCTTGATGAGCAGAGTCAGTTGTCTTACAGGGTTTGAGATTAGCTTGGCTTTTCAGCTTTTAAAGTCTGTTTAGAGATGTTTCCTCTCTTCATATAACTTTTGAGCCTTCCTGTGGGTCTGATTATCAGGAAAATGACATAAAGCATAAGTATTCCCATGTAAAGTTCCTCAGGGTATACAGTACCTGTATATCTTTAAAACTCTAGCCCAAGTATGTGTCTGCAAGATCTGCAGGGATCTTTTGGAATTAATATAGCACATTAGACAAGCTGTGGGCTATCTTGTTTTCTTCGTGTGATTATAAAAGCTTCCCTCACATATAGAGGCAGTGGTCACTGAAGTTTTATTTTAGAGAAGTAGGTGCTAGGAGCAATTTTGTCAACAACTTTTTCTTGAGCCATATTGCTTTTCTTTTTTTTTTTTTTTTTTTACTATACTGAGACTTGTGTAGATTTGATCTATGGAGATGGTCTTCCGTGGCTCTACAAATCTACATGGGTTGCTACTAATCTTATGACCATTAAAAGTAAGAAATTATAGATAATTCTTACCACAGCAAAATTGCTGTTCACCAGAGTGACTCTATAACAATACCACTCACAGTTTTGGACGTGCTTAGTTTGACAGTAACTTTTAAACCTAAGGAGAACTTAAACTTGCCTAACCTGTCCATGACATAACACAGTCTTTGGGGTTTTCTTCGTGTTTTTTTTTTTTTCCCTTTTCTTTAAGAATTAAGAGCAATTACTAAAGAAATATTTACTTTTATTGAAAATTCTGTCTCTAGTGAGAAAAATCAACCCTACTCTTTTTAACTTCTCTAGCTCAAATAATCCATAGCATGTGGAGTTTGGTCTTTATTGTAAACAAAGTCATTTACTGAAGCCCAATTAGTTACACTGTGATTATCTGGGGATTTTGATATCAACATAAACTGATGCATATAAATCTTTTCCAAGTCATTTTCACCAATATTTTTCTTGAAAATCATACTTTAAACAGCAGAACTTCCAAATCTAATAGGCAAATAACCAAATAATATAAATTAATTAAATCTAAAGGTAATATAATTTCTTTCCCTATCTGGCAGTTCTTTAAATAACATTAGTCCATAACTGAAATAGATATATCTGAGATTTGTGCTTCTGTACAACTCCTTTATTTTTTTTTTAAGCTAATATTTCTGCAACTAAATATTGAGTTAAACATTTTTACATGGCTGAAAAAGAAGACCTGCCTCAGAAAATATATGTTAGAGTGGAGATACAACCATAAGATTCATTAGGTAAATAAAATTTAGTTTGTTCTAGTACACAGAGAAAGAAAAAAGTTGCAGTGTTTGGTTTTGTCTAGTTGTTGTTGTTGTTGTTTGTGGGGTTTTTTTGGTTTTTTTTTTTTTTATTCAGGAGAGAAAATGTATTTTTAAAGTGCTTGAGAAGAGCTATCCCTATGCCGGAAATATTTTTCCTTTTGGTTTCTACTATTACAGTGCTACTATGAAGTTTAGTTGATGTATTTAAGCCATCCTTCTAGGAAAGGATCTATGAAAAAATAATCACCTCTCAGGAGAAAAACCATCTGCACTTTGATTGGCATTTCTATTTTGTCTTAAAAGAGCTTGCAACTCTGCCCTTGAGGGTTATCCTTCACCTTGTCTTCTGAAAAAGATGCTACTCCAAAATGCGTTCACACTGCAGAGAGTGCACATACACTTCAAAATACATTGTGCTTACAAGTACCCAATGTTAACTAGCTTATGACTGACTTTTTTTTTTAATGAACGTAATTTGGGGTNTTTTTTTTGTTTTTTTTTTTTTTTTTGGGGTGGTTTTTTTGTTTGGTGTTTTTTGTGGGTTTTTTTTTTTTGTTTGTTTGTTTTTTGTTTGTTTTTTGGTTTGTTTTTTTTTGGCTAGTCATCTACTGGAGAATCTGGTACTTAATCAGAAAATTATTTGCATAAGCCTGGATGTTATTTTAGTTTGATTAGTCCTTGCTTAGACAAATCTCCTACTGGTCAGAGAACTCACTAAGGCTGTTTTGGTTATGGTGTGTTCCAAGCAAACTATTAATAACAACTTCCCATTATAGTCTAAATATGAGTTAATGTTGTCTACTGACCACTTAAACCCAGATGCTTTTCAAAGACTGATAGATTATGTTTAAATTTGATCCTGAGAGATGTAAGATTGTTAAAAGCCATCCTAGTTCTCCTCATTTGCATGGCCTTGGGAAGTAGCTCAGTTGCTTTGTCGTGTGAATGAATGTGCAGGGACAGCACAAGAGCTTAAGGCAACCTCTTCTTTCATGAAGGTAGCATTGTTGAGGGAAGTTACATTAAAGCAAAGACAGAAGGGTGCATTACTGGGGGCTGACAGTCAAATTGTTCTGAATCCCTAGCACAGCCATTCTGTCTAAAGAATCTTGGACCTTTTCCTCATTTATTAGTGTGATAGGTCCTTATGTCAAAGACCATAAAACTGTTTTATAAGGCAGATAATTTTGTTGCATGGCCACAATAAGATGATTTTAGTTCTTGAAAACTTTCTGAATCAACGAACATGCCAATAAAAAATCCTTGATATTGCTGCTGGGTGAAATAAGAACTTCTAGGCTTTAAAGTGAATTCAAAAAAGAAGCTCACGCTTTTAGGTTTTATCAAAATAGACCTCAGAGCAAACTTCCTTACAAGTTTGTTTGTAATACATATATTAGGACAGTTGCATACACATATCTAACAGATGCTTCAGCAAATAAAAGAAAATTGTGAAAACTTTCAAACTGCAGCATAGCAGTAGCTTTTTTATTATTCTTGTTTCTACTGAAAAGATAGGCACAATCAGCATAGCCAGTGCTGTGTGATTCCTCTAGTATGCCTTTTAAAAGACAATTGATTTGTGCATGTGCACATCCCTAATCTGATTAGTGAACACCCTAGCCAAATTAATGCAGATCGATTATCCATAAAAAGTGGATTAATTGAATAATAGACATTGATATAAATGGCTAGTAGATATTTTACTTCACATATGTGTGAGGTTGACGCATTTTGCTGTTAAATAAAATATAGTGAAAACAAGTATATTGATTCACATAAAAGTTGATTAATCTATTCATTAGTGTAATTTAATTGTCTGTAAAATTAGTTGCTAAACAGTAGGGAAAAAATCTATTATTATAATTGTCTGTGTTACAGTAAAGGAATTATTTCATTGAATGTTACACAAATAAATCCAAATTTCCCAACTATATGTATTAGAACAAAGGATGATGTCATTTACAATTACAGGAAATACTATGAAATTATAACAAACAGCTATTCACATTATCAGCTTAGTTACTTGTCAGACTCACTGTATTGAGCAGTCCATGTTATAGAGAAGCTTAAAGTGAAAGCCACATAAAAGAATTCATTATCAATAGGAAAAAAGAGGACCTAATTGAGGAATGTCAGACACTGTTTGCATCCTCAATAGAAGAAAAATGGACTCGATCACAAACTGCCAACTGTGGCCATGTTCTCCAATTTTCTTTTTGAGGACACGAAGCAGTAGATTGGATTAAAAAGGAACTGCCAAACCCATTATCTTAAACTTTCAGTAAAAGTGCACTGTGTCCAAATGAAAAATGCCAGACATCATCCCTCCTTTCTTGAGGAAAATACTGGAACCAATTAAAAAAATCCTGGTCTATAAATCTTTTACATTTTAAGCTTTCTAGGAAAGAGCAATAGAACACTAAGTCATGAAAAAACTACAGTAGGAAAAGAAAATTCTCATGAACTGCAAATGAAAAATGAGATGGGAGAACAGGACATCAAAACAAAATTAAAGATTGGAAATATGGCCACCCTTTAGGTCTGATGTATATATTTGACTAGGTTTGATATTCCTCATACATGTAAAATGCCATTTTAGTTCTGGAAGGGAGGATCTTTAAGAAATATCTGCATCAAAACCTAAAATAGTTATTTTGTTTCATTGAATTTCAAAATAGGAATAGCCATATCCTAAAATTTCAGAAGCCAAACAAAAGTGTTTAGTCCTACCATGTGTAGATTACTTGCACTCTCTCAACAAAAAGTGACGTGTTAAGGATGTTTATATTTTTATTCAGGAAAATCCAGAAGTCTTTGTTAACCATAAGTTATAAATGTGACAGTATCCAAGTAGGGAAGTTTTATCAACAGTGCTCATCACACTTTACTTTCCTTTCAAAGAGATTCCTAAAATGAAGCCTTAATATTCTGTTGTCAGGTTAAAAATTGTGTCTATTTTATTTCTGATTGTAATTTGTGCTAGATAGAAGAAACTCCCAGTTCCTGGGCATCATCTGGGAGAAGAATGAGCTAACTGCATCTTTTGTTATCGATTGACTCAAGCAGTTTCCATTTTGCATTGGGATTTCATGCAGGAAGAGGAATATCATGGTGTTTCAGGCCCTGTATAATCATGCAGCTCCAGAATAACTTCCCAGTGTACCCAGGATCATTCACAGTCAGCTGCTGATTTCAATTAACAGGGTGGTATGTTCTGCATGAATTTCATTTTCTACTTCAGTTTAGATATATCTATATGGAGACTTCCCTTTATTACTCTGTAATCTCACTACTAAGGAGGAAGTTGTAAAAACAAAATTCACCTCTGAAAGAAATATTGCAAGTTCATTGGCTAGACGTCATAAAATAAAGGCCACACTCTTCTCTGTGCTCCGCCAAGATCAGCTGGGAAGCAGGTCATTTGCAGACTGGACAGGTAAGGGGACTCTATCTGAGAAGTTATTCAGTAGATGCTGTGTTTAAAAATAAATCCCTTTTGTGATCTCAGCAGCCTGCCACTCCCTCTTTCAGTGAAAACAAAATCTAGCTAAGTATGCCTGCAGCTATTCTCTGCCATTCTGCAGCAGAGCAGAGCAGGAGAGAATTGCTGATTGCTTGTGACCACATTACGTCTCATAATGACCTTGATTCCTTGTCTCCGTCCTTTTCTTAAGTAACTGTATGTGCACAAACCCACAGAGGATCTGAGAAATACTGCCTCTGAAAGGGAAGGTTTGTGCTGGTATGAGTTCCTGCAAAACAATGCTATACCTTCGCTGAACAGATGCTTTCTCCTTTCCTGAGCCCTCAAAATAGCAATTTGTCAATGAATGTTTTGAAGTACCAACCCTGAGACATCCATTCATGCCACTGCTAAATCACACTATCTCTCACTTGTTGACAACAAGTCACAATAACAGCACCAGGTCTTGCTAATGGCAGATGGCCATGCACTGCTTACACTCCAGCACTCATGGCTCTCAGAACAGCTGCTCTTCACTCCTAAGAGGACAAATAAATAAATAAATAAATGAACAAATACATAAATAAAGCCTTTCTGTTGGTGATAATTAACCAGTAATATCCATTTTCTGTGCAATTGTGATAATATTTTCTTGACAGTGAGGGGTTTTTTATGCTAATCATTCACTTGGTGAGGCTCAGGCATTTATCACCTAAGCACCAGCCAGCCAGAGTTCAAGAAGTGCTTGGACAATGCTCTGAGGCACATGGTGTAGCTCTTGGGGATGTCCTTTGCAGGGCTGGGAGCTGGACTCGATGATTCTTGTTGGTCCCTTCCAACCTGGGATGTTCTGTGATAACATAAATCATCTTCAATCAGTCATTGTTGCTGTGGATGTTGTGAGATGATAACTTTATGAAATGAACAAAGCAGAAAAAGAGGTACTTTCCTGGATTGCACAAACATTTCTCACACGTGCTATTTTTCTCTTCTCGGCATATTTATCTCTATATCTATTTTTAAAACTTAGATTCTCTACAGAAAATGTGCTGGATATAAAGGTCTAGTATCCTTCTATTAATCTTTTCATAGGTTTCTCATGTTGGGTGGGTGGCTTGTGTGTAAGAGAGAATTCATGCTGACTTGCTCAAAGACTACTTGTTCCCAGACAGTTCTTTTTTTGATCCACATATACAATAAACACAGAAGAAAGGAATTTTTGAAGTTCAAATTTCTCTCGGAACTGACAGTTTAATAAGAAACCGTGGTTCTCAGTTACCTCCCAATTATAATTTATACAATACAAGTCTTTGAAACGAGGACTGAAAAGCACAGGTACGCTTCAAACTAGGAGGCTATCATCTTCATTTAATCAATACTACAAAGACAAAGGATCACAAAAATTGTATTCTGCAAATGCCCCTGTATAGTGCTGTAATAATTTTCATCAATGAAGGTCATTACACACGCATGTTTGTTTGGATAATTGATAATAAGATGAGTTAGTATGTGTTAGGGGGGAATTTCTTCTTGCTTGGGGAAGGTAGCAGTGTTTTGCTTTCCACAGAATTTGTTCACTTGGTTACCCAACTAATAATTGATTTATTGACCATCTATTAGACTTCACTTTTGTACTTTACTTTCCAGCAAGCTAAATAATCCTATTCTTAGATTGTTGCTGATGGCAGTGATGGTTCAGTCTGTTTCAGAAACATTGTCATCTGAGGAGAGCTATAAATAGTGGCAGGTTATTTTTTATGAACCTTTACAATGAGTACCATAAATATCTGATGATTTTAATTGAGTCTTATTAAGATATTTAATCTCTCCTGATTACATGGCAAATAATAAAATTGTATCTATTTAACACCTGTGAAAGTCAAAGTAGGTAATTTATTACATAGATTTTAACATTAAGTAAGTACATGCAGTAACACCTTGGGGGATATGTATTTAAAATACAGTTGTTGCATTTTTTATGCTCTTCACCAGCTCAAAAACCTTAGAACAGATATTTCAAACAGCCACATGGGACAGAATTGGTTAAAACCCAACTGAATACCCAAAATATATTAAATGAGATTTTGAACCCATCACATTGATATGTGTCTGTTATGTAGCCACTTATCACCAGTAAGTAGTTTATTTAAATATTGCTAATCATGAACATTTAGTATTCAATATAAGGGTGCTGTCTCAATGAAAAATTAAATTCTTTGATAGACTGTATTCAGCACAAAGAACTACTACAACTTTCTTAAAAGGTTATAAACATCTGTGTTAATATAGAGGAGAAACCAGTATTGCAAATAACCAGTTATTTTCATCTTGAGCCTTCTCAAGTTCACACCAGGAAAATACTGGTGATTTTAGATTGGTTATCCATAAAAATTAAAGTTCTGTAAATCTAAAGTTTGCATAAACCTCAGTCAAACATAAATGTTGAATGCAATTTACTGGATAAAACTCTGGTACTCCTTACAAACGTGGAGAGTAAATATAGCAGATTGACCCCAGAATTGTTCAGGTCCATTCTCCGAGACCCCATTCTTTTTCAAGCCATCTCTTCCCTATGACCCAGGTATCCATTCCTTTTTTCTGGAAATCACAGTCCATTTCTTTTTTAACAACACTTAGTTTTCATTTACAAACACCAAAAGAAAAGCTCGTTACTTCCTTGCTGGAGAGGAGTACTAACTTGTGTGTAACAGAGTGCATTCCCTCAGCTCTCAAGGTGTTGTGTGTCAGGAGTGAGAACAGACTTGGCTTCTCTCCTGGTAGCCCCAGTACTAATGATGAGATCTTTCACTCTTCAGGCCAAAGACAGAGGAGCACCCATGTGGAACTCCTGGAGAATTTAGGTGCTCACAGGACTGGGGGCTAAGAACACAGTCTGTCTTGGTTGAGGCTTGTTAGGGATTCAAAGTAACATTTTAATGGAGTGCTTCATGATACAGGGATTTAGGGAGTGCTTCAGTTAACTACCACTTATTTCTTATTCTCTTCTCTAAAATATTCTCTTGGCTCAAGGGGGACATCTCTCTTTGATCACCTGTGCTAGGTGGCTTATATATCAAGCACAGCAGAGGTTAATAAATATGATTTCTGAAATGATTGCAAAGTTTCCTGGTGTTTGAAGCCAGAAGGGATCCTCAGATCCCCTATACCAGGTCATTAAGTTTTACCAAGGCTTTATTCTAGACTTAAAGGTGTTCATTAGAACAAAGAATTTTAGACCTCATGAGGTTTAACCATGCTATAGGCAAAGACTGGAACTAATCCCTAATGCCCTTGCAATGGTAGGAAATTAATTAGATGAAATATGCCTCGATGAGCCTAGAAAATAATCTTGATAATGGTGCTGAGGAAGGCAAAACAAAACATAAAGGTCCAGCTTCAACTTCTAGTCCTTGGATTTTGTTACATCTTGATAATTAAAGATAGATAGCCTTCGATTACTGGAAATCTTCTCCTTCTGTAACTACACATAAAAAGTAATCCCATTGCCGTATTTTTTTTTTTTTTTTTAACCAACTGAATACATCAAACTTAGTCTTGCATAACAAAATTTATTTTCTAGTGTCAGGATCATTTTGGTAACTCCTTTATAAGTTCTTCCTGTGATTTCTACCTGCCTTGTGAACTAGATTTCTATTGAGATCTTACAAGAGCCAGTTCTAGTACCTTGCTTACAAAGAAAATAAAGCTTTGCTATTTTTACCTTAGGTATGACTTTTGGATCAAATTTGTTATATGACAACACCCCTCCAATGGGATCATTATCTTGGATGATTCCTAAATACATATTGAAGACACAAGCAGGGGTAAGCATTTATCTAGGGAAACTTCTCCAGTAATAACTTTATGTTCTATAATAAAGGAAACAAACATAATCTTCATTGCCAAGACGACTGTACTAGTGACAAATGCAACAGCACTGAGCAGCTGACATTTGTAGACACTTTAGAAATCCACTCAGTTTAATACATTTTAGCCCTACATTTGTCACTGGATTTCTTGTTTGATATATTCTGGTAATTGTTAATGTTTCTTGGGTTTGCATTACAGTTTTTAGTTCAGGTAGCTTTTCCTGGTGCCTGAACATTTGATGCCAGCCACATGTTGATTGACTTCAATATTTGTTAAAAATGTCTCTTATTTATTTGATTTGCCTCATATTATTCACAATTATAAACAATATTTCATAGGCTTTGCTATTTTTGTGAATGTATGGGCATTTAACTGTTATTATGGGCTTTCTCTAGATGTCATAAGGATTTTGTCCTTTAGTGTAAGGTGTTTTGTTGCCTCTTTCTTTTAATGTTAATTGCGTGTTTCATTGTCACTGTTTAAATGGATGCACTCCTTTCTGTTTCCTGCTAATGGCTGGGATCAGATTATATTTCTAAAGATTCAGTCTGTCTTTTGAGATCTTTGTGAAAGGGAAAAGTAGAGAGGAGCTGCTGATACTGCTACTGAATTAAAAGTTCAGAAGAAATTCTGAATAAACCTGAAATGGAGCCAAGGCTGAAACACACTCTAAACACATTCATATGCATGTACCAGGCTCCAAGTATTCTGCAGCAGTCTCAGTCTAAGGTCTGGTGCCTTTGGTTTTTTTCCTTTGTTTACCACACGTGTACTTGGAGATATAACACCAGGAGCAGAATCTCATTTGATCCCCTAAGATAAGCAATATCCAGTTAGGCTGG
This sequence comes from Pachycephala philippinensis, assembly GCA_013397055.1. NCBI lineage: Eukaryota > Metazoa > Chordata > Aves > Passeriformes > Pachycephala > Pachycephala philippinensis. The sequence goes on along the minus strand of VWZT01011431.1, from coordinate 570,125 downwards.
TGTGTGAAAAGATGGTGTCCCTGGGAAATCTCAGCTGTTTGTTGAAAGTGGCATATTTCAGTATGTGCCATTCTTGCTGAAAATTGAACGCAGCTTTGGTCATATATTTTAAAAAACTGATCTGAATTTGAATTGCCAGAGTTCTTTTTTTGTCCAGGTGAGTCCCATGGGAGTGGGAATTTTGAGATGTGTAGTTCTGTGCTCAGTAGGGCAATATCCTGGAGTTAGTTCAGGGAGTGTCAGTGTCAGTCACACTCTGATTGATGCTGGCATTGGATAACTGCATGTGTACCCAATTTTGATTAGCTTTGAAGCAGAATTAGAAGGCATACTGCCTTTGATAATCCTTCTAATCCACTCAGACTTCATGTGAGTGACAAGACAGCTGTTAAGAGTGTGAGAAGCAAACTTAAAATGGTGATAGAAACTTTCTTCTGCATCTCAGCCTTTGTTCATTCCAGTTTGGATCCTCACCACTGCATTCTAATTGCATTTAGTATTTCTAAGTTGCAGCCCTTTGCAAATGCCACTTGAAGGAGATATTTAGTCAACAAGCCTGTTTGTACAAGCTGGAATTCTTCCCTCTTTGTACTTCAGTCTCTTCATTTCCACAAGCAATGAAATATTTCTTAAAATAAAAAGGATTCAACTCCATCCATTTGATTTTCAGAAAAGACAAGATCTCTCTATAAAGCAATACATATATTTGGCCATAGGATGGTTCAGTGAGGATCAGCTTTCATAGCCTTCACACAAGTTTACATATGGGTGTGTAAACTTTGTACCACATAGAGTGTTTGTTTCAGTGAATGGCTTACTGATTTTGGGTTTTTGCTTCTTATGCTTTGTTAATATCTATATGTTTTATTAAACCTTTCAGACTAAGAACTATTGGAAAGAGCACTGTTTCAAAAATATATAAGACTTGGGCACAGTAAAGTGAAATGAGAAGCCTTGAGTTTGTGAAGTCATTTTCACTGTTGTTAAATAGAGAATGCACTGGAGTACAAGACACCTGGTTTTACTTTCATCTACAAGAATTTCACCTGAATGCAATTTCAAACATGGATGTGTTGATTGTACTGAAAAATCTGTTAGAAAACTGTTTAGAAAAAACAATTGACCTCTTTGTTTCAGTTGGTAAGCAAGGGTGAAAAATAATCAAAACTCCAGCTCCAATTGTGAATTTTTTCATCCATGCTAAAGCTGACCCATTTGATCTCTGGATACTAGGCCTGTTCTGTCAAGGTGGTGTGCAAAAGATCACAGACATGCCCTGAGGGCAAAAATCCATCCTGAATTGCCAAGGTAAACAAACAAGACAGTCTGATTCTGCTTCCTTTTATCAGAAAACTGTAAATTTTATCAAGTTTAAATTAAATTAAATTAGATTTTAAATTAAATGTGTTTGATTAACATAGGGACCTGCAGGGAGCTGCCCCAAAATAGGATTTTCATCTTAGTTTTACATTCATTCTTTAGTATTGTTAAGAGATAATGTGCTAGGCAAAGTGTTGCTCCTATTAGTGAAACATTATTTAGGTATCAAAGGCAAAACAATTTTTAAGCCTATAAATGAAAAGAAAGAGGTTTACATCAGGTGTACTTTTGGTGGTTGAAAGTAGGAATGAAAAAACAGTAGGTGAGGCATTTATGATTTGCAATGTTCAAAAACCCATGCAAACTTAATATGACAGTAAATAACAACTAGAAATCTGGTTCCACTTTCACACATCTTCACTATCTTCACAAGCCGGGTTTCTGAATCTCCAGTTTCACATTTATGGCTGTAGGAATAAAATTCAGTATGAAAGTGTTTTTGTCTCAGGTGGGTGAGTTTTCTATACCAAGTGAAATAAGAGTATAGAATTTCAAGCCATTGACAAGGAAAGGGCTTAATCTACTGACTTAATTGTCAATGAAGAGGCAAAATTTGTAAACCATTATTAATGCTGAGGTAATGCTTCGAGCATATTGCTGGTCCTTAGAGTTTATATAATAAAATCTGTGTCTATTTAGAAGTTCAGAAAACAGTTAATTATTCTCACGATGTAGTTTATTTGTTAAGCGTGCTTCCACATTACACTGTCCAGTTTGAAAAATTATCCTGAGCATTAAAGTGTTCAATATCTTCCTCTTTGCACAATTATTCTGTATTTCATTCAAGTAATGGTAAAGATCTTTTCTCCATCATTAATTAATAAACTTTTTGGTGTTCTCTCTTCAGAACCACAGCTCTCTTCATTACCTAACCATGATGGGAATATAGAAAAATGACTTGCATTGCACAGAGTCTTACAAACCCGTTCCCATCTTAAGGATTACAACATGGAAATGAGCTATCCATAAATATTAAAAATTATCTGCTTCTCACAGATGTTCCCTCTGCCTATTATCTGCAAAATTTCTGGATCAAGTGTTCAATATGAATATGTTAGTATCCACTAAAGATTGCTTTTGGCAGCATATGTGTTGATATCAGCAGGAAATAAATAGGAAAACATTAAAAGGTATAAAACTTTAAAACAATAGCTTAAAGGTGTTTTATAAACTACATATGGCTTATATCGTTCAAGTGGATGTCTGGTGTAGAATTAGAAACAGAGAAGACTGGAAGAAAATTTGAAAATGACTGGAAATAATGGGTCCCATGCAATATGTTGTATTTAAAGTAGAGATAAGCAAAATTAAAATTGCTGCTCTTTCTTGTATAGATAGTGAGGCCATGCTAGCATTTGGGAAGAAGAGTGGTCCACCATTTTTTAATATAATGTTCTATGGAATGATACTTGTCACTCTTGATCCTCTGCAAAAAGGTGATGCTATCAACACTAGATTGATCATTTTTCTGTTTTCACTCACAAGTCTCAGCCATTGAATTTACATAAAAAAAGTGTTCATCTCACATAGAAGAACTGCCAATATCTATAAATAAAATGGGAGCTAGATGAAGCAAACTTCCTTTTGTCAAATTATTAGTATTCTCTGTAACACCAGTGCTATTCTCTGTCTCTAAGCTTAACAAAATCAGTGAAGTCTCTTTACAGAAGAGCCATTTGGAAGCGTTTATGGCTGAACATGGGTCAACCTTACAGGTTGCAACATTCATCTCCTAAAACACCCCAGCACTGTTAGCTCATCACTGTGCAGGCAGCAAGAATGAGGAAGGATTTAGCACAGCCAGAGAAAAAAAATATCACTGAAAGAGCAAGGGGAAAGCAAACTAGTAGTGTTTTAACACACTGGTGTGAGCAGGATGCAAGGGCTGAGCAGGCACAGCGTGGATAACTGACAGCCAAAAGTTAGAAAACAAGACATACAGAGCAGGCATTGTTAATAAGACAATATACATTTAAGAAAATATTGTGTGATAGTGAGGCATTTCACTCTTACAAAACTTAACTGATGCTCCAGCATAAAAAAGAAAAAGTTCATTTTGGTTGGGGCTTTTTTAATGATTAAAAAAAGATATTCACCTGTTTGGTCATTAAACCTCAGCCATCTATGTAGAGAAAAAAGAGCCTCTTTCTCCTGATAAAATTGCTGCACTGGTAATTATCATCTTGTTGTTTTTCCTTTTCTTATTTTCTTTTCCTTTCTGTAAACCATTGTGCTACTTACAACAGCTGCTTTGTTTCACTGTATTAGTAAGTGAGATGCAGTGTGTGCAGTGTGGGGTCTGTAGGTTGTGTACAATTAGGCTGATTAAAAGGCACTGCAGAGAGGTGCAGTGACCAATAGCATGGATGCTGATCATCACTGAACTTCACAGAATCACAGAATAAGCTGAGTTGGAAGGGACCCACAATGATCACAGAGTCCTGCTCCTGGCCCTGCACAGGACCATTCCCAAGAGCCACACCATGTACTTGAAACTATTGTTCAAATGCTTCTTGAATTCTGTCAGGCAGTTTGTGTTAGGATTTAATGTGAGTTCTGCACCCTAGACATAAATTTTTGTCTGCATTTAGGTCAAATACCATTTCTACGGAAGTTCTAAATGAAGTCTGTACACAGAGTGCAGTAGCAGCCCTTTTCCCCACTGTCCTCAAGGACCTGGCACTTGTATATAACTCGTGGAGACCACACTTGTCTGCTGAGTGCTTCTCCAGTGCAAACAAAAGACTAGAATCTGAGCTGTGGATTTTGATATTTTCTAACCACTTGCCTGAGACTTCTGAGCGAGGTTTTTCCATTTATTCAGCATTCTTTGAATACAACCTTACAAGCAGAGGCAGCTGAGGTGTCTCAGTGGTGGTTATGCTAGCAGTACTGATTGCATTTACCTCAGTAGAAAATCCTCCAGCAGCTGCACTGAGGGAAAATTTCCTTTACATGACAGTAAGTCATGTCTCCTGATCACCAGTTCCTACAGAGAGACGAGAGTTTACTTTCCTCACTTTAACAAAATATTCTGCTCTAACTAAATATGACATCTAATCAGCCTTTTGTATGTTCCAGGGAAGACATTTTTTATCCAGAGCACAAGGCCAGTGTAAGAACATGGCCAGTGTCAGTCATTCATGTGCCACTGAAACCTCACTGTGCCAAAAAAATAGCACTTACCTGGTGTCTAATAGTTACTGCCTGCTGGGAATCAGTCTCACCATAAGACCTCTTTACAAATACTGTGCAATCTACTCACCTTCCCACATCAATGGTTTCACAAGTTTGCAGGATCACTTGATAAAAAACAAAAAGGAGTCTATACTACTTGCACATATCATATGATAGAGAGTCCTCACACACTGGTAAGTGGCTGTTGGGACAGTCTTTTCAGACTGAAGCATCTCACTCCAAGGCTTCATCACAGAAATGCCAGAAAGCAACCAAGCTGCACACACAACACAAGAGCAATTGTTACGTAGACGTTAACAACCACAAAGGCTCATTTCCAACCTAAAGGCTCAAATAAAAGTCCCTAAATTAGGAATTTTGCTGTAGGTGTCCAAGAGGGACACATTGAGATATACATAGGGGTACACAGGATACTAATCTGTTTCTGAAGACGATTAAAATTGCAGCTTCAAAGAAACAAAAGTACCCAAAGCATTTTATCTTTAGTTATGCTTTGGACAAGTGATATGATTTCAAAGGTGAATTGTTATTTACCAGAACCTGTGTCCAAATGGTAGGTTTACTAAATTTCACAGGTAGAAACAGTACAAGCAAAGTGTCAATTTAAGGCTTTTGAAAATGCTCTCCAGAGAAAGGCCTTTGGGTCAGGTTAGTCAGGCAAAGCAGTCAGTGGATTTGATAGAAATGTTCTAAATTCCATGTTTTACCATTGTGAAAAAAAACCCTAAGAACCCCACAATATTTGAGGGTAAGACAAAGGTTCCTATAGGAGACACAGAGAAGGAGTTTAATTTTGAAAATATTGTAAAAATATTGTTAGTACTGCTTTGAAAATTACTTTAGGGGGAGGTGCCCCCACACTTTCTTTTAAAAATCCTAGACTATTTGGCTGTGACTATATGCTGCAAGTCAGGTGCTTTCTAGTAATTCCTTATCCCAGTGTCCCAACAGCACAGACAAACAGACCTACTGAAGAAAGCCATGATTGCTTGATGGTCTGCATGTCTGCATCCCCTGTTGAAGGAAAACCATGGTGCGGTAGATAGACAATGGCCTATGTCTATGTCTCAGCCCCTTTGCAGATAAAACACAGCTGGAATTGTACATCTGGACTCAGAAATTTATGAGCTCTCTCTGCACCGCAGTTTAGGCTGAGTCAAACAGCAACACTTAAAATTATTTTTGTATATTCATAGCTTTTATACAATCCATGAGTGACAAAAGTCACAGAATACTACACTTAAAGTTGTACAATATATTTTGCTTTCTCTTGCTACTCAAAAATCAGAATTCTCTACATGTAATTGAACTATAAATATATGGCAAATACACGGCATGGAAAATGTTCAGTTCCTTTTTAAAGGCAAGATACGCAATAGGATTGTTAAAACCCGTGATCTTTGGAACAACAATAATTTTATATCATTACTTACATTTGCAAAATTCTGAATAAAAAGACAAGTTAACAAAAAATCATGTACAAGTTACCTCACATTATTTCACTCTCTTAGTAATGCCATATTTACAGCCAATTCAAAGCATCATACTAAATTCACTGAAATGTTTTCCATGGAATTCATTTTAAAGGCTTATGGATATATTGTTTTAATGGCAATTAATGATGTATTATGCCTGGCTTTTTCCTTTTATCATCTGGGATCCTGTTTTCTAACTGCAATTTCTACAAGCACAGAACTGTGGCTCCTTAAACATTACAGAATAATAATTTAAAAAAAAAACCAACTAAAAGGCTTTCACTTAAGTAGAAAGAAGGTTAGAGGGATCTGTTTTTGTAACAAGAACAAGTGCAGGATGCAGACAATGTAGACTGACCTTGCTTATTCAAAAATGTTAAAGCATAGACCTGTAGACAAAGAACTAGAGTGTCTTATGGTAAATGCCTCTGTTCTGGGATTGTTTTTTACTGTCAGTCATTACTTTTCCATTTTTAGCTTCAAGACACCTTCTGCCTCCAGGCACTTAAGGGAGAATCTTGATGTCCCAGAATCTGTGACCATCATTGACTTCACTACCCCGCAAAGCAAAGCTTGAAACATAACATACATACTTTCTCGTACAGCTTTTGATTCATACTTTAAAACAAAGCTCCCTCTTATTTATTGATTGTTAGGACTTTTGGAGACAGATTATCAGCCTTCTGCCTGCCTGGAGCACTGCTTTAGCAGAATAATGGACAAGGAAATCTCTCCCTATTAAACTGTAGGGCAAAGACCCATCAGAGCTGTGTTTAGCCTCTGAACTGGACCTGTTTTCAGTGTCATTACCATCCTTGCAGCCAGGGAGGAGATATGGATGCCTCCCAAGATCCATTCAAACCCAGAGAATGCAATCTGAAGCCCTTGATAACATCTCCATCTAGTCACTGATTTTAGAGGCACACTGATTTCAGGGAAAAATTGCTAATTTAGGTGACTGAAGTTTAAGCTATACCTATGTCTAGTATGATGAGACATGAGGGAGAAAACATCATAACACATTAACTGCTAAAGTCTTTGCAGAGCAATCGTAGTCACTACCATTTGAAACAGCCCAGGATGCTTCCTACACTAAGGCATTTCATCCCTCAGCCAGATTCAGGAGAACATCTCAAAATTTCAATATCCTGGAGCACAAATGCAACATTTATCACATGACTGTAATTTGATCCTATCTCAGCTGTGAAGAGGGTAGCATTTCTTCTGAAAACTTTACAAAACTTGCATTCAGTCTTCTCAAAGTTTCCAGTTGAGTTTATTCACTTTTAGCCATATTAAAACCTTGCCAAAAATAGCTCAGTGCACATTGTAGTACCATGAAATCTGATAAATCTCATTGTCATGATATTTTAACAGTGCTATGAAGACAGAGTAGGAACATCTGTGATTATTAAATTGTGTTCTTTTTGAAGGCATTCTGGATAACATTTACGAATGTTACAGAACTGCACCAAATCAAAACACCCTGGAGCTGAAAAATTGATTTCCTTGGAGCTACTGCACGGAAACATGAGACTATAGCATATTAAAAGTTGACTTTCATGTATTAGACTGTTTTGTAGGGCTTCAGAGGATTCTGATAATAGCTGATGTTTCCTTATAAATACATTTAGATTTTTAAAATGGAACATTTTAAATGTGATTTTTCATCTGTATTGTAAACAAAGATTTCTTGTGTTCTCCAAATAAGGTACCCAAACAGCATTTCACTGTCAAAACACAAATTATAACATACTATGTCCCATGTACAACAAACCCATCAATTTCACAGTTTTTTATTAATGCACAAATCAGAAAATATAGATAGTAACAGGCATTTCAGTAGCTTCAGAATCAATTTGAAATTCATATTAATTAGACAAATACTTTACATTCCTTTTATGTAAGTGATACTTTTTTTTCTGGATAGACTGGAATAAAGTATGTGTCTTAAAATACTCTGATTAGATGTAAACTCAAGAGTTCAGCTAATTTCTGTCTCCTGATCCAGAAGCTACCATGCTAAAATAGTTAAAATAAGCAGCCCATTGTGGTGCTGCTTTTAGAGATTGAAGCTGAAAGTGAGATTGCTGAACTGTGAGCTTGCTAAGGTGCCTGAACTGCTAATTCAGTGGGAAGTTACCCCCCCTAAATTTCACAATTCCAGGAGAAAATAATAGGATTCGACTTTAAAAATTGAACTTATGATATGACAGCAATTGACATCACCTCAGTCAAAATACTTCGGATAAGTAATGCTTGATGAGTTCAGTTCACCTTTAACATTTCTAATTTTCAATTTTTGTCTTTATGCAGTATATTTACATGTAAAAAAGAAAAACACTGAGCGATTGCTTAAACTTGTAACAGAAAGAAAGCTTTCAAATAATTATGTTGCTTCAGTTTTCCCATGAGTATATTTATGTACATATGTGTAAGGACAGCAAAAAGTTTGATCTTTAAAAAATGCAGAGCAGACAAAACCATCATAAAGCTATACTGACAGGCTGGGTAATTTTTTCCAATCCTGTAATAAATTGTCAAATGTTCTTTTTCACTGCTATAGAAATGGTGAGATGAAAGATGGCTACGTTTCAGCAGGAGGGAGAGGGTGCTGAACATTCAGTCTGAACACTCAGTAGATTAAGATATATACTTTGTGATGAATGCATTTGTAAAAATAATATTACATTATCTGTGCTTTTCCCATGTTGTTTGGAGAGCAACCTGGTATTTTTAAATAGTAATCTTCAGCAAGGCAATTCTACTCAGTTTCTGAAAACACAATTTCTGATATCAGAATCCCAGAGTTGCATTAATGACCCAAATGGAAAGAAAAGCATTGCTGGTTCTCCTTCAATAGTAATGAAAAATTCACATTTAGTGCGTTTGGTGAATTTAACAGTACTGTCCTTAAATTATGCCCTTAAATATAGTTTAAACTCATGCATGTCCAAAATTATTCTTTAATTAAATTCAGGAAAAGGAGAGATATTACTTACCATTTTCTATTCCATTTCTGTCTGGATTCATGCCAAGACCTTATCACATATAGCTGCTGTCCCAATAACATTTCCAAAACCGGGCTTTTTATAACAACTTAAACCTAAACACCTGTTCATCAGCCAGTATGGAACAGTGTCCTTGACGTGCTTTTGTGTTTTGTGATAAACAAATACATTGGGGTTGCCTGCATGCATTGCAGAGGCAAGCAGAAACCTTTGCTTTGATCCTTTCATAGAAGCATTGACAAAGTCTTGTGTGCAATGTACAGATCAAGAACAGCTGAAACATGCAACAGAGAACATAATTCCCTCTCACTTTACAGCATTTCCTCCTGTGGAGCAAGATACCTGTTGTGCCTAGATTCCTCTTGCCTCACCGAATTTTGATTTATTTTAGCAGGATAATAAGGCAGCATATTTGGCTAGAAAGACAAACACACTTGCAAATTTGTGGCTCTGTTGAACTGATACGATTCCATAAATCCTGAGGCAGAAGAGTTTGGCTGTTTTGCTTCTGACATTCTTCAACAGAGAAACAGAGAAGCATGGATGTTTCTGGTGAGTCAGAACTGTATTGGCTCATCTAACTAGCAAATAGTGCTGACTTTTATCCTGAGATTGGGACATCTTTTTCTTTCAAAATGTGAAAACTGGACATATGATGTTATGCGTAAATGAGCGTATAGGGTAATAACAGTCATATTACACAGTGGTGTAATTAATCATGTAAGAAATTATATAGCATTACATAAAATGTTGCAAATAATTTTTTATTCATCCTAATCTCCTGATCTGGCCCCTGTGTTAACCCAGTTCCCTTGGAACTTATTGTAATATTGCAACTTCTTAGCAATTTAGAGTTACTTTTTAAAACAACTCAAGCCAGTGTCTTTCTCCGCCTTTTCCACAAATTTGAAATCTTGAAAAAATGTGTGCATATTCAAGGCCAGAACCAGATTATGCTGTGGGATGATCTAAAGTCTCTTTATCTTAAAACCCTGCAGGTTTAAAATGGCATCTTTCCACCTCTGAAAAGGATCATTATCGGGATTTCACTGGGTATATTGCACTCTGAAAATGCATTTTTGATGCACAGAAGTTATTTTAGATCTCATTTAGTGTCTTTTTTCATGACTACTTCCTTAACCTGCATAAAAGTAGAACAATTACAACTTTGATACTAGGGGTCAGGAACTTTAAAAATGTGTTTCAATTAAAATTGAAGTTGTGAGTTCCTTCTCCCTAAAATGGTAGTGAGAAACCATTATCATTGCATTTTATAGGGTTTTATTGCATTTATGAAGTATGGTGTTAATTTCTCTCCTTCAGAACAGGTACACACCAAATAAGATTTGTGTCACTACAAGACTCCATATTACCAGAAAAATGACATCTTTTGTACTGTTGATATCCTTATGACAAATTGTGAAGTGATTAATTCGATCAATACTGTCCCATTGTCCATATATAATACTTATATTCTGTTCAATGTTATTTTCTGAACTGGAGCTCAAAAATGGATGGTGCTTTAGTGGTATTTCATGACTTTCCATCATTTCTACAAGGTATTTGAAGATTAAGAGAAAGAGTTACATAGTCCATTATGAAGAAGTAGTCCAAATGAAGTGTTGCTAGAGAAATAGGTGAGGTTACCTACATGCAGATTCTTAAGAAGCTGCTGATAGCTAACATAAAATTTATTATTGAAGGATTCTATGGCACCACACCCTGAAGACAGAAAATATTATCCCTGCATTAGCTTTAAAATGACAGAATCATTTTGGCTGGAAAAGATCCCCATGATCACCAAGTCTAACCCTTAATCCAGGAGAGCTGCTACCCTTTAAACACCTCCAGGGATGGTGACCCAACCACTTCCCTGGGCAGCCTGTTCCAGTGCTTGACAGCCCTTTTGGTGATGAAATTTTACCTAATATCCAATCTAAACCTCCCACAGTGCAGCTTGAGGCCATTTCCTCTTTCCTATCGCTTGTTACCTGGAAGAGGCTCACCCCCACCTGGCTGCACCCTCCTTTCAGGGTGTTGCAGAGAGTGATAAGGTCCCTCCTGAGCCTCCTTTTCTCCAGGCTGAACAGCCCCAGTTCCCTCAGCTGCTCCAGAGCCTTCACTGGCTCCATTGCCCTTCTCTAGACTCACTCCAGCACCTCAGTGTCTGTATTGTAGTGAGAGGCACAAAACTGAACACAGGATTCGAGGTGTGGCCTCACCAGTGCCAAGTACCTTGGAACAGTCATTTCCATTGGAAAATATCTGTCCCTTTGCAGTGGAGTTGGTACCTACTATAAGAATTGCTTAAAACATGACGTCTGATGGAATATCTGTGGGTGGAGATATTAATATTCTTAGTATCAAGGTTTCCATACTAAATATGACATTTAGGAGAAAATTCAATTCTATGTTACAATGAAATCAAGACGAGGCAGGAGAAAGAGGGAAGTAGGAAAGAAAATTATTAAGAACTACAAAATGGCAGTTACTCAAAATAGTTAGAAAATTCCCGTGGGACATAATGATTCAATGTCTTTTTCTGTTTAAATCAGGAACTATACTTCAATTTCTGTCTCACATGAGTCTCATCGCTGCTGTATATCATATATTCTGCTCCAAGTATAGGGCTAGAAAAAGAAAGTCTTTTTTCTATTTATGGCTGATACATTTAAATTCATCTAACTTCACACTCTGTGTCAATGTAGGGATGTTTCCTACTGAATAATTTCAAGCAAGGTCTGTGAAGGCTTATACTCAATAAAATATAACTCAGCAGTTTATCTTAGAAATGGGTGACCTGACCTTTACATTGGTGGTCATATGTCTAAAAACTGCACAACAACTTAATGACTTCAATTTAAAGTCTGTAGCCAGTGGTGCAAAAAAGCACAGAAGCAAAGAGCTTGTGGAATGCTATGATAGGACAATACCAGCCTACAGAGAAAGGCTGAAAGAACAGTAAAAGTAAGCTGAAAGCTTATCCACAAGCCCAATTAGGAGAGAAGGGGAAAAAAAATTTAAAAGGAAGTGAAAAAAGATTATAGAAAGACAGATGGAGTTACGGAGTTCAGTTGGCTAATTTTCTACCTGACTGCCTGGATGAAAAACAGAGATGTACTGACCTTGTCCATCTGTATTTCTGAGAAGCTCAAATAGTCAATCTGCTTCAGTTAACCAAAAAGCCTAGGTTGAATAGTTACTAACTGAACCCTAATCACTCATAAAATGTTTCTTATTATTACAAAAAGGTCAGAATTGTTCCTTGCAGGTATGTTCCACTATTCATCCTGAAAACATCACTTTCCAATATCAGATGGCTGAATGGCTTTAGCTAAAGTAAGGGCAGAACCTAAATTGCTCCTAAAAGCTTACAGTAAATCTCTTCTTTCTTTAATTTTCCCACAAATTTCAAAAGCGCTTTGTACCTCACTGGCTTGTTTTGCACTTTCCCACTTTGCTTCCTACTTCTGGCCAGGGCCACAGGACAAATATGAACATCTTGACATCAAAGGTTGTTTTTTAGATTAGAATAATTCAAATAAATTAAGCCCTCAGCTCCTCTTGACTATGACTTTCTAATCTAACTAGAAAAGAGAATTACCAAAAATATTAAGCTCTCAGAGGCATCCAAAGGAAGGACAGAAGAATGGCGAAGGATCTGGAAGAGAAGCCACATGAGGAGGGTCTGAGGTCACTTGGTTTGTTCAGCCTGGAGAAGAGGAGACTGAGGGGAAACCTCACTGCAGTTACACCTTCCTCATGAGGCATAGATAGAGGAGGCACAAGGACTGATCTCTTTCCTCTTGTGACCACTGACAGAACCCGAGGGAATGGCCTCAAGTTGTGTCAGGGGAGGTTTAGATTGGGTATTAGAAAAAGGTTCTTCACCCAGAGGGTGGTTGGGCACTGGAACAGCTCCCCAGGGCAGTGGTCACAGCACCAGCCTGACAGAGTTCAAGAAGCATTTGGACAACGTTTCCAGGGACATGGTGTGAATCTTGGGGTGTCCTGTGCACGGAAATTGGGCTCAGTGACCCTGATAGGTCCCTTCCAACTCAGCATATTCTGTGATTCTATGATTCTATTATATTTGCAGTTCATTTTTTTCTATTTTACCACAATTAAATAAAATTTACTTATTTTTATCAATATTTTAAATAATTTTAAGTTCCTCCATCGGTTAAAAGTGTTAATAACGGTCTGTATAATGTTAAGCATAATAATCTCTCTTCTTCCAATAAAAACGATGTCTGAATTACAATGGGATTGACAGACTGATTACAGTAACTGAAAATTACTATAGATGGACTGGATGAATGTTGCACCTAACATCCCACACAAAGTTCTCTGATGCTTTTCCATTTTTCTTTTTCTAATCATCATTGCAGGGACCTGGAAATGTCCATTTCTGAGATATTGAGCAAGTTCCCAAAAGTGTTTATTTTTTAGAGTTGCTAGTTTATCAAGTAGAGATAGAGGATGGACACAGACTCCCATTTCAAATTGGACCCATATATTTCCAGGTTAGTTTGTGAGTTTTTCCTTCTAACATATAGTTGCAAGAATAAATATTCCATGCCAATTAATTTCTTTCTAATGCTAAAGTAAAGTTTACAAGCCCCTTGTTAAGTATTTGGAAAGAGTTTTAATGTCATTTGTCAAGAAACCAAACACCTATCAAGAGTTTAATTTTCCTTCAGTTCATACAGGTGACCCTAATTTTAATCACAAGATCAGTTGTTTATGGAACAGGTGCCAAAGAGGTTTTTCTGAATCTCAGGCTGGTTTGGGACTGGCAGTGCAAAGAGTCATCTTACTCATTACTGCTTATTCCCAAGCTCTGCAGGAGTGGAATCTCCTAATCTATGACGAGGAAAGGGACTGGAGATGTGTTATAGCACCTCTGAGGCACCACTTCATGTTTTCATATGATGGAGCTTAAATTATGAGTCATTTATGGTAGACATAAACTCATGGTATTATCCTGTAGCAAACATCTACATCATGCAAAACTCTTAAACTCCAACAGCTTTCGAAAACATGGACTTTTTCCATTTTTAAAAAATAAAATATAGTGGGTTTTTTCTAATTTATTTCTGCCAAATTAAAAAAAAAAAAAAAAAAAGA
>VWZT01011431.1:539305-555748 GCA_013397055.1 Pachycephala philippinensis | reverse complement strand
GAAAATTCAGACCTTATTCCATAAATATCAAGAGACACTCAACCCCAGTAAGTCTACCTGACTCCCAGTAAGGGAAAAATGAGTATTTCTCATCATTTGGCTGTTTTTTCTAGCAGTTTGAAGAGTCCTGGCAGTTTTAGTTTCCTCTGAACCTCTCAGTCATTCCAGGAAAGCTAACAGTGTTTGGATCATTCTTTTATCTCATGCTCCTCAACTTGCCTCTGTTCTTCTCAGTGCCCCAAACTGCCCACGCTTGCTTGCTGTCCCTTAAATTGTTATGTGGCGCCTTGGAAATTCAAGTATTAACCACGTACCAATCACTCCTGCTTTGGAGATTTATTCCTCTGAGCTATTTACATCTTGGATTTATTAAAGGGCTGGGAACAGCCTGATTCCAGCTGCTACTGCTCACGTTCACAAGTTGTTTATTTCCTACTATGCTTTCCTGTTTAGGATTCTTGGCCATTTATTGGACTGAAGGACAAGTCTATGTGTCTTGGCCACCCATGAAGTTATTCCCTATTTTTTCCCTTGAATAGAATTGGTCTGACTAAAGTATTGCCATTTTTTTCTATTTCTCACAGAGAAAACCTATTTTTGTTGTTTGTTTTTTTATTTTATTTCATGCTTACCAATCCTATATATCTTTTATATAAAAGATATCTTTTATATCCTATATATATCTTTTAACTTCTCTTAACTTTCAACTCTAACCTTCTCTGTCTTTTTTATGCTCTATCTTGCATAAGTAATTTTTTTATTAAATTTCACCAGTTCTGTGCATGTTCTGTGGCATTTCAAAAGGAGCTAATGTACCAAAAGAGTAGAAATGTCACCTTCCTCCAAAAGTAAATTACTGTTCCTGTTGTTGCTGCTCTATTTGACATTTTTGGCAGTGAGACAGTTAACATTGCTGATAAAAAGGGGGGATTTGGATGGTCACGGCCATGTTATACCTTATCATGTATTCTTAATACAGAAGTGATGAGGTCCACAGTGCCTAAACCTAGAAAATGGACTTCTGAGAAATGTAGTCTTGCATATAATGTTGTGCTCCCAACTGGGAAAATGTAACTGCTCTGTGCTGAAAAGTGGGCAACCTACTGTGTGTCTGAGACAGGCAGTGCAGCAGCAGTAAATTCCATCATGTTTAGTGTGTGACCACATTTACAGACTCTCACAATTTATCATATATTGTAAACCAATTTTTGCCTTGTCTCTGAGGAAATACTTCAAAGAAAAAAAACTAACCCAACAAAGAAATTAGTCAGAATATTTTAAAAGATTTAATATGTTTTTCTTCTTTCATTTTTCCCTTATTTCCTTTTGGTCTATCTCTACTTGTGACAAGCATGACTGATCTGTTTTAATAAAGGCAGTAGCATTTTGCTCAGTATAGGCAGATGATTTAAACTGAGACCATTTGGGAATTCTTAGTCCTAAAATGACTGTGGATCATCACAGCTTACTGTAATGTAGAAGGAAAGAAAGTCCTAATCAGCATTGCTGTTAATGCTTGTGGTAGTGAACTGCAAGTTCTTTGAGCATCTTTTCCTATAGACTTGAAACTGGCTGATGGCCATTTCCGGAAAACACTTTGAATTTAACCTGCCAACAAGGGATTTTTACCCCTTTCCGATTTTGTAACATATATTTGAATTATCTGGAGTAGAAATTAACTTTAACTTAAAACCACTATGACATAATGATGTTAAAGTATCAGCAGATTCAGTACGCAAATATGTTTAAAAATAATATTAAATTATTCTTATGGAGTTACATACTCAGAAATACAGCAGTAGTGCTGATAACAGTGAGATTTTTCATTCTGCTCATTAAAGAATGAGTCTCGTGCACTTGCAAAATGTTTTCACCAGCACTCCTTCAGATTCCCAATAGTTGTAGAACTTACAGCCTGATTTCAGTGATGTTTAACAAAGAGACAATTTTTAGAAGTTCCTACAAGCATAAAGGTAAGCGAGACCCACATTATTCCTCAATAGGAAAAGTTGTTCTAATTAGTGTTCTAACAAAATTAGTGTCACCCTGATAGGCACATGTTCAGTTTGAAGTGAATAAAAAGGTAAACTGCCTCTAGTCTAAGCAATAAAGAGGGAATCCAGAGTACTGACAGAGAAAGAAGACAGTTTTGAAGAGGTGCTCTGAGTATGGAAAATAGAGAGTCACTGAAAAATGTAAGATGTCTGTAAGAGAGGAGACATCGTTGGTCCTACTGGTCATTGAATAACTCTATCCCTTCCCTTTTGTTTTTTTTTTTCCCATTTAAGTCCACTTATTTGTTTTGGCTATAGCTAACTACCAAATGGACTCAGTAAGTACATTTCAACCATTCTAGAAAAAACAATTTGAGACCCCCTTTAGATGTTCTTTAAAATCCATCTACTAAGTAGAAAAACTGATCAATAGTGATAGAAAGACACCATGATCAAGTAAAAGTTACTTTAGTGACCCCTGGAAAGATTTCCTAATAACAGTGTCTGTTATGAGCCGTGTGTGTCTAGGAGAGTACACACAAAGTGCAATAGGGACTTAGGTGTTATGTGTGGGGTTTGGAACTGTATTAGATGCCAGTTCTTACATAGCTAAATCTGTGCACTGAAGCTTTTTAAAGCATTATATAAAAATAAAGAGTTGTCCAGCTCCCATGAAAGTGAATGTTAATTGATCACCTAAATTCCCCAAGCAACTTTGAAAACATCAAAGCCATTCCTATTTATAAAAAAAAATCTACAATGATATCTACAAAGCATAATTGTTTGAGTTCTAACAGTACAATGGGGCTAAATTGAGCAGAATTTGGTTAAGTACAGGACAAGTATGATTTTTTTATAAAACAGAAGGAATTCTTATTTCATTTAAATGTCAGAAGAAAAATAGTTTTGAAGTATATTGATGCTGTGATAACTTAGGGTAAGGAACCACACAAGTAATTCACTATATACTTACATTTTCATCCTAATTCAAACTACAAGAATCATACATATTGTGGAAAAAAAAAAACAAAACAAAAAACAACCAGAACCCAGTGACTCTTTTCATTAAAGGCCTGAGTCATGTAATCTGGCTTACTATAGATTTCCTGTAGCTATTTCTCACTGGTTTCACATATAGTTTTCCTTGAGTCATCTGCCAAGCTGCTGAGAGCTCTGGAGTCAGTTTTGCAGTAAATTCTGATCAGAACCACGTCAAGGATTGAATGTGTTGCACTTCCCTTTTCTTGCATTAATGGGGCAAAGGAAGCAGTTCATGGTTCTGTGAAAGGAGCCAGACTCCACAGGCTAATTTCATTACAATCTGTACCAGCCTGGTGCCACTTTTCCTTCGGAGTTTTCCTCTGACTACTAAATTTCAATGCAGTAAAGCTTACTTCTTTTTGCCTTTCCCTTTTCCTTATTTCAGCCTTCACTCTTCACTCTCACAGGAGAGAGGCTTATGAAATGAAGGAAAAATATATTTTCTTTTTTCATATACAGAAGGTCTGGCATCCAGAATTTTAGTTGATCTGGGACAGTGAAAGAAAACTAAAATTAGAAGTTAAAAAAAATCTCAGGAGATATTTTAAGGTAAACAGAAAAGGAGTGTGAAATGGGGAAATATGGCAGTGAAATATTAGAACTGAAAATAGAAAATGAAAGGTTGATGGAAGACAGGAAAAGACAGGAAACAGCATTTAAATGTGAGAGAAAAAGGAATATGAAGAAAAGGCAAAATCTGGAGGAAGAACAGACAAAAAGGTTTAATGGATCATGTTATTTAATCAAACAATAGTTCCAAACATTCTTGCGAGCTGCTGGAGAACACAGCATTTGTTTCATGATGCTGCACGGGTCTGAGCTCCAATGAAATATCAGGTATTCAAGTGGCAGCAAGGGTTTGGATATGCAACAAGGAAATAAATAAGAGAAGGCATTATAATAGTTCTGAACTATTTTTTGTCAATGAACATTCTGGGAAGAACATGTAAAAGGTTTAAAGAATTTAGTTCCCACTTCTATTGGAAAATTCTTCTACATAGTCCTCCTCTCTCTAAAAACCCCAGATGAGACTGAGGCAAATATGTTCCGTCTTATCAAAAGAAAAAAAAATTAACAGAGGGTTGAAGGGCTTGAAGTAGAATTCAGGTGTAATGAGAAAAATGGATTATGGGGCGGAAAAAAAAAGAAAAGAAAAAAAGAAAAGAATTTAATGTATTTTTAATAAGAAAAATGAAAGATGAGAAAAATTCAGTGTTTTATTTTACCACATAATATATATGAAAGTGGATGGAACCATCAAAGCATAGTATCTTGAAGAACTAATTCAAAAAAGGCCTTGGAGAATTTGAAATTTTATAAACAGCTATTCAGCATTACTGGAAACTTAGAAAAGTCTCTAAAACCACAAATAGCTGAAAGGAGGAGCCATGCACAGGCTAGAGATTAGCACACATATAACAGCAGAAATGAGGAAACAGTATAAGTTCATATTTGGTTTATTGCATGTAAGATTTGGTGCCAAATAGTTACAATAAAATGCAGAATGTTTAAATGCAGTATATAAACTTGAGAAGTCGAGAATGTGAGGCAACATTTATTGTGTTCTTTTTTGTATGTAATAAATTATAATTCTGCAGTCCTAGCAGAGCACGTGCAGTCACTTCTAAAAATATTTTAGTACTTTTATACGCTCAGTATTGTGCATAATTGCCTCAGTGAAAAGAATTGCACATATATTTGCTAATAAAGCAAAGGCCACTTCTACTCCAAGACATATAAAAGAAATGTGGCCAACCTAATACTTATGCCATTGTCCCGATTAAGGGTCTGTATCTACCCATGAAAATGTATCAGCAGTGCTTTGCAATAAATAGATGTGTTTTGTTCAGAATCCTGTTTTGCTCTTTGCACTCGGTCAGTGCAAGCAGCAGAGCAGGACAGAGCAACGTGATTTTGCAGTTTTCCTTCAACTCTTCTCTGTTCTGAGCCTGCCTTGTACCTGACTCTGTGCTTCGCCGTGGCACAGGAAAGGAGGACACAGGATTTTGATGCTCACTGTTTCATGAAAGTTCTTTCCTTCCAGTTCTTATCCTTACAGTCTTCTGTAGGAATTTTGGGGGGTTTTGCTGTAAAGCAGTGTAGGACCGAGAGAGAAAGTCATCTAAAATTATCCTGAGGTGCCTTGTAACTATTTTGAAAACGCATTCCATATAACACTTTTATCAGAATCGTCAAGTAAAAAGAAAAAACCAAGCAATGTGGACTTACTCTGGTGACTTTAAAAGTGGACATCCAGAAAAGTACACCAAAATTAGAGACATTAAAGAGTTTTTTAGCAGCACTCAGATTTTAGCCAAATAGATGACAATAACTATTGTAGCTTTTGCTTGGGGAGCAAGAACAATACTAACATGATTCTGTAAGTAGTAGCACAGTGACCCAGAAGATGTAGGATGTTAAGAGCTTTAATGCCCTCCTAAAAGGAAAAAAGTACTTGAAATACAGTGGTTGCAGTGAAGGGAAGGAGTTGGTACCATATTAATGAGTTTTTCCACAAACACAAAAATGAATCTGCACACAGATCAACCAGTTTCTTGAATTTCACATAGGTGTTTCTGTTTTGACCAGATGGATTTGGCCTTTTAAATATCTCTTTTATACGTGCACATTTTAATTTTTCCCAGCCTTTCAAGTAGTCATATTAAGAAATACCTGAAAATATTAGCTGAGATGCAAGAGAACAATTTAGCCAGAGGGAAATAAATTCAAAGAGGATGTCTGGAGCATCAGGAAGTTAATCTAACTTTCACCCTGAAGATTTCAAAGCTTTTAACTTTATCTGCTGTGGCAACCACATTTGTGATGGCTTTTAGAGTTTTGACCTCACTTTGCTTTTTCTGTAGCTTTTCTAGGTTGTGGGTAATGGTGGGGGTATTTTGCCTTCTTTCCAGTACATTCCTACATCCCTCTTGGAAACAGTATTCCATGTACCCAGTGTGTAAAATTTCATCTGACAAAATCAATTCTCTGTAATTATTGCAGAAACCACTGCAGCTATAACTCGCTGATTGTGCCTTCTGCTCTCACCTGCCAAACCACATTACACTGGTGCCTGTTGCCACTCCAGCCAAAAGAACCCAAGGGAAAAATTTCTGGAGCCTAGTCAACAAAGCTGTGAGACTAGACACAGGTAAGGACTGAATGTGGTGTTTAATACACAACAGAATGTGCTGCTTTCATAATATTGGCTTGATCCCCACTGCAAGTAGGATTAAAATTTTGTTTCTGACCTGTGGCTTTCATTACTTTTAAGGGTTTGTCTGAGGTTATTAACATAATTTTATTGCAGTACTACTATGTAAATTACAGAAAGAGTGTAATATGCCAGATACTATGTAATTATTCCTCCACATTCACAATAAAGCACAATTGAACATATGGCAGACATGGTTAACTGTACTTTATGCTAATCTCTGCATACTATTTAGTTCACCTAATTAACTATACATGGTATACTACACACTGCCTTGCAGCAGAAAATCAGGGAGGAACCTTCTCGATGAATCACTAAATGCCTAAGAGAAGAGGCAAATCAATATTATACTCTATTATGACTTCCCTTCCTTCCACCTAACTGTCCATTTTTTTATTTTTAAACATCTTTTCTTTCTTCAGTGGCCAAGACAAAGAAAATTCCAGCTAGAACTGGCCTTTTTTATCAGTAGAATACTGTCAACTCCTCTAATAATCATATCATTAGAGAATGCTCAGGAAAAACAAATGTCGAAGTACTTAAACATTCTTATCACAATGTTCACTTCCAGTAAGGGAACCACAATCAATTCCAATTGACTTATACATGTAATCAGACAAATAACTGAATTTTTTTAATGGTTAGTCTGGTTTTGAACTAGATTCAAATCTTAACATGTAAATTGTAAATTTATTATAGGAAATAATCAAATTCAAAATATATGGTCATTGAAATTTCTGCTTACTTAGCTGTCAGAGATTATTAAGAAGCAAAAATATGCCAAAAGAATATACCTTATTTATTTGAATGCAGATAAAGGTCAAATTAAAAAAATTATACATAGTCTAAAAATTCTTTGTATGGTTACCAATATACAAATAGCAAATAGTACCCAACTGTCCCGAAAATGCAGGGTACAATCTGTTGCAAGGACCACAGTAGACTCCATGGATAACTATACACCTGCTGGCCACTTTCAAAAGTGTTGCAGATAAAACCACCTAGCAATGATGGACCAAGCTGGGGAAGAGGTATCCTGGCTGAGAGGTGGAAAAGTAGCTTCAGAACTACGGGGACCCAGTGTGACCCATTCCTATGTACACAACTGCTCTTAGCTTGAGCCTCCCCTTGAATCGTGTTCTGTAGCATGGTTAGGAGTAAAAGCCCTCCTTTTGGCAGCCTCCTTCACATGATGGTGGTTTAAATTGTTGACAGCAACTTCAGAGCCCACCTTGAAAGCGTTTGTGGGCTCATCAAGTATATGTTACTCTTCTCATTAATTTTATTTTCTCAAGTCTCCAAGCTTAACCTTTATCTAGAGACTGTAGCAGAAGCACTATTTTTGAAGTAGCAAGGATGTTCTTAGCCAGTGAGAGCAATCACAGGCCTCCATCTGTTGATAGAATATATCTGTGGAGTTGCCTGTTGCGCTGTCTGACCTCGCACTGTAACAGTCACACCCCACAGGGCAATCTTGACAAGTCAATGATCAATATACCCATGCAATTAAAGGAGCAAGTATTGCTTTTACCCTTTCCTCCAGCCAACCTCAATTGCTTCAGTCTTGTCTAGGGGATGACTCTCCACCTTGTACTAAAACACACACCAGCGCTGGACCCTTTCGCCAATTCACCAACACTATTTCCTTGAGAAACCTTAGAAAAATACCAAACATTATAGAAACCAGACTGGCAAAACATTCTGGGAAAAGAAAAAAAAAAAAAAAAAACCAAAACATGCAACAAAAGGCTTTTTTTTCTCGTTTGGGCTTTTTTTTTGGTTTTGGGTTTGGTTTTTCTATTGGTAGTGCTCACAATTCAGATTTCTGCCATGGAGTTCCAAACAGTCTTCACAACAGTGTGACTGGCTTCAGAAACCCTTCGACTAACACAGGGTTTGTGTGCTTGGTTTAAAACAGCAATAGCCTCGTGGAAACCTCAAGCTACCAAGATACAGCATCATTTGATTTAACAAACAGTTTTTCTTCCCTTTGTTGTCCGTGTGCTGAATGTGCTTGCTTCTTCATGTACTTTATGCTGCTGCTCTAGAGGGTTATGACTTAATTAAATGTCTCTTCCTTTTTTGTTAAGGTTTTATTTCAGGACTTTTAAAAGAAAAAATAAAATAAATAAAGGCAGTCAACTCCTTGCCTCTGATTCACTTTTATCCCTCTCATTTACAATCTGAGGAAAAATGAGCACACTGGATACCTCCTAGTGAGTGGCTGACAACTAAAGATGAGCAAAAACTAATACTTTGTTATTATCTAGCCTAGAGAAAAGTTTACAGGATAACCAGCTATTGACCTTTTCAAGTAAACATATTTAAGAATTCAGTGGTTGTGGGGAGCTTAGACAAGACACAGCATGAACCCTTCAGAAAAAATGTCCAAATGCTTGTACTTGAAGTTTAAGTGTATCACTGAAACAATTCTTTTTTACAGTTTGTCTAACATTTCAGACAAAAGCAATGAAGCTGAGGTTCCATTTTCACATTATATATATTACAAACCAGGTGTACAGTTTGAACACTACTCAAATGCCAATGAGTCCACTTTAAACACCACCCTTCACTCCCTGCACTTGCAGGAATGCTGCTGCAGTGCTATCTGAAAGTACACACTAGTGAGGAAATTATGATCGCTTTGAAGTATAACACCAATAGACCTCCCCTGGTCTCCTTCCTTCCATTCACTCTCTATTGCTTTCTTTTTCTTTCTTTCTCTCCCTATATCTTCTTTTTATTTTCTAAATTGTTTCTTCCTCATTCTCTTTGTCATCTACTTTTCTTTATCTCCCTTTCTCTCTTTTATTTATTCTATTTCTCTTGTAAACGGAAGAGCGTTTCCAAATTAACTCATGTAAATTAGGTTTTCATTAAATTGACTATAGCCAGGATTAAAGTACGCTTGTTATTTTTTACAAAGTGAAAAAAAAAAGAAGAGTGTATTTGCCAATAGCTGCCCATTTGCCATGGTGAGTTCTTTGGTGCATGTTGATTTAGAGAGCAAAGGATTGTTTTCTGACATGAGTAACCAGAACAGATGAGCTTTTCGAGGTTGCTGCTTCCCTTAACTCTTCAGGAAAAAAAATATGGTTGAAAATTCACACAAATCTCATTAACTGTGAATAACTTTGCTTTAAATAAACTTCCACCACTTGCCTTGAAGTTTTTCCATACCTTTCTATTCAAGTTGTAAATATACAACCAATTTGAGGATACCCACACTGTTTTCCTTCTCTCTAGAATGTTGCACTTTAGTTGTTCTCCTAAAATCCTGAGGACAGCAGCACACAATAAGATGTGTTATGTCTGATTGCATTACTTTACATGTTCTGGTACTCCTTATTCCTGCAGGTTGGGGTTTGGTTATTTGGGTGTCTTTTGTTTTAAAAATAAACAAGCTACCTTGTTTATTTTTATGCTAGCTACACTGTAGTGTATCATTCCTAGTTAATGTTTGCAAGCTGAAGCATACATGTGTCACAAATCCTGACAGTAAATAATTAAAGTATTTAAATAAACGTGTGTTTGTGTGGTAGTTTTGTGGTTGTACAAATTTGTAGAGCAAGATCTTATACTGATCTATAATTATAACTGCCACTGACTAGCATGATCCTTACTGAGTCAGATTAATTTACACATTAAGCAGCCATCTGTAGAAATTTTCATAGTACCTTGTTTGCAATGCCAGGGCTCACATGGGGATTTAAAAACTAACTTGGCCTCTAGGGATTTTTTTTAACACTGCTATTGGACACATTTGCTGTGAACACATTTTTCTAGGCACTGACACCTTGTACCCTTTGTCACTGTTTTATATCAGCAGAGGCTTTTTAATATTTTGCATATATAATAACATAGAAATTTGTAATTTAAAAACAGTATTTTATATATACATATATGTATATTTATATTTTTTTAAGTCCTTGACTCTGTGTTAAAACTCTTTCCAATACTTCTGAACCAGAACAGATTTGCCATCATCTGTAGTCATAAAAGATAAAAACACAACATATTTTGGCTACAGTAAGAAACATATTGCAAGAGTGTTGATGCTAATTCTCTAAAAAAAGGATAATAACTGCAATGTACTGTGTAAAAGTCTTCTTATGCATGAGTGTTTTGTAAGGAAGCACAACTTGTGTGCTATAAAGGGGATATAGCAAAACTTATTTTACCTGATACAAAAATAAATTGTAAGAAGTATAAATACAGTTTGTAAACCCAGTTTTCAAAGATGAACACTGTATTCTTCTGTTATATTCAATCAAATGGGTGAATAAAAAAGAGCTGATGGAGTTAGGAAATCATAGAATCATAGAATATGCTGAGTTGAAAGGGATGCACAAGGATCATCGAGTCCAACTCCTGGCCCTGCACAGGACACCCCAAGAGTCACACCCTGTGCCAGAGAGCATTGTCCAAACACTTCCTGAGCTCTGTCAGGCTGGTGCTGTGACCAGTGTCCTGGGGAGCTGTTCCAGTGCCCAAACACCCTCTGGGGGAAGAACCTTTTCCTGATATCCAACCTAAACGTCCCCTGACTCAGCTTCAGGCCATTCCCTTGGCTCCTTTAGCCCTTGCTAAAATTCATACAGTTGGTGACTGTCCACCTCTAATTTGTCAAGGTGTCTCTGCAGGGCCTCCCTGCCTATGAGAGAGTCAACAGCTCTTCCCAATTTAGTGTCATAGGCAAACTTACTTATTATTCCTTTGAGTCCTGCATCCAAGTCATTAATGAAGATGCTGACATGGTTATTCAGCTGTGTGCCAGATGTTTTGTCCAGAAAGATACTGTGAGAGATGGTATCAAAAGCTTTGCTGAAGTCCAAAATTATCACAACTACTGTAATTTCTATCATCAACATGCCCTGTAATGGTGAGCAAGTCAGTTCATTGCTCTGCTGTGCTTTGCTTTCTCACTTTTGTCTGTTTTACCTGTTTGGACCACCAGTGGTTTCAGACAGCAAAGAGTCTTCTAGTTCTGCTAAAGCACCTACCACCAAGGGGGTTCAACCCACAGGGGGGTTCTGAGCATTATTGTAACACTAGTAAAAATAACTTTAATGAAACAGCAAAAGCACAATCATCTGCCAAATTCAGTCACAAAAATGGGCTCTCTAATATGTAGAGAGTGTTCTACTATGCAATAAAATATTCATGATACTGAGACTAAGAAAGTCATGGATATTCATGGAATAGATCCAACAATAATGGATTAAGTCATTTTCCATGACTTAGAACAGGGCTTTTAAACAGAGGTAGAATGATTTAGGGTAAATCTATAACATTTAAGAGGTTCTACCCATGGCAAAACTGAATCCACTATGCCCACTTTCTGACTCAACAGTGTATGAAAAATGGTAGCAGGAGTCTATCCAAGATAATTAAATCTGATTAACAAATTAACTGGAAGAAATCAAGGTAATTTGTACACACATGCACACACAGGAGAGCTTACTGCCAGTGAATAATTGTCTATTGTTAGTATTTCCAAAAAATATCAGCTAATCCCAGGCCCAAGGATAGTAACAGAGGTCCCAGTTACTGCAGTGAGTAGGGGCATCAGACTGAATCAACCACAAGCTTATTCCCAGACACTGGTGGTCAGATGCAGATTTTTAGGAAAAAGAACAGAGCAAATGGTCTACCCCTCCACTATGGCTTTCCAGGTTGTGATTTATTGGTTTTGGTCTTTCTGAGCCTCCCATCTAACATGTAGGGATTTTCTTTAAAATAATTCACATCCCTTTCTGAATTAATTTTAATCTTGCTGTCTTCAGCAGCCCATCTTAGTGGATCCACAACTGCAAGCTGTGTGAAAAAGTACTGTCTTTGTTGATCTATTTTGTTTGTTTAAAATCTATAATCTGATCATTTAACTAAAATACTTTAATTCTCATTTAATTAGAAATATTAAATAATATTATTTTCTACTCATTTTCTCACCATCTCTGGTCATATGGGCATCTCAGTCATATTTTATGAGCAAATTCTAAAACTAATTTTTCTAATTTTCTCCTCATACAGAGACCAACCCAGCCCTTCAATAATTCTTTTCTTTAACCAAGAAAACCTCCATTCCACACATGTTCTTTCTGCAGAGAGCATGGTCAGAATGGCACACAGCATTTGAGAGGAGTAAAGCCTGTAAAATGCCATGACCACCTTTTCTGGTTTGCAGCCTTCCAGCAATTCCTAACCTTCCAGTAATTTTTAACATAATATTTTTCTTTGTGAGTGCTCATGAGTACAGCTTCGAAATTTTTGAAGGACCATCCACAGCATTGTCCACTTCAGACACTTTTATTCCTACATGAATTGAGTGCTCTGCTGGTAGTCAGTTTTCAGTACATTTTCTGAATGATATTATCAGGAAAACATTTTTTGCATCACTATTCATCCTCCTTTCCAGATCACGTAAAAATTTGTTGAATAACTCATGTTCCAGTATCAGTCCCTAGAGGATCCACTTAGAAAACTCTCTCTGTTATTAAAAGCACTCCTGCACCTCGCTTCTCCCCTTGGAGCCAGTATATGAATACATTCCTTTCTATTCCATAGCACCTTATTTTCTTTGGGAAGCTCTTGTGAGAGAACTGTTGTGGAGAGAATAAGCAGGCCATTCCTTTTCTTACTGATTCTCAATTAATTCTGCCTGGTTACATAAAGCAGGACTTTTTTTTTTGGTCTTCCTAGATCTACTAACTCTGTGTTATTTGCTTTGGCAGAAAAAATCAGATATAGCTAACAAATCTGTAGCTGTGCTAGTCACACCTGGAACCTGGATGCTGACACCAGCCCTGATTTAGGCAGCAGGTTAGACACCACAGTTTACCGAGCAGCTATTTCATATTTGTAGCCCTTTAAAACTCACAAACAACATCTGGAAATGTGCTATCATTTGCTTCAATGGTTTGTTCTTAAAATTCTTCTTCACATGCTTCCCTCTGAGGCTCGACCTCTCCTTACCATTCTTTATTGCCCCATTTCCTTGGGTTCCATTTTTATTTCAGTCTTGTATAAAGTCTGGTACGCATTCCACACAATTTCATTTGTGTTAATATTAATCAGGACAATATTTAGCTTTTGTTACTTATTGCTTTCTTCATCTAGTAATTGCTTTCACTTTTGATTTCTAAGAAATTCTACTATGAAGAAATTCCTTTACTCTACAGTTTTACCAGGTTAATTTTATCAAGATTTGTTTCAATCTTATTTTTTTCTTTTTGGTGATGTGTATTTTACTGACAGCCCCTTGCTGCTGAAAACCATGAAATAAAGTTGGTGAACAAAAAATGCATCTTGCAATACAGCTTATGTTGAGAATGATGACCTGTTAATGTCATGAAACTTTCAGAACTCTGCTTGATAATTATAAATTGATACCACAGAAGCACTTTACCAGGGAGCACAGTGATGGCTAATGTTTCTGGAATTTTCTTCTCATCAAGACTGATACCAAGGCTTCCAGTGGGTGTGGTAGGATCACAGAACATTTTTTGCAGTATTCAACTAATTCCAAAGCATTTGGCCATGTTACTCTTTTGTTGGATGAGATGATGACTGTGCATGTTAAATATGGTGCTAATTTAGAAACGGACTGGGTCTAAGCAAAGAAACAAAGGTTTATAAGAATAATATATACTGGTTATTGTAATAAAAATTGATTAGATGATTAGGAAATAGTATAGTATAGTATAGTATAGTATAGTATAGTATAGTATAGTATAGTATAGTATAGTATAGTATAGTATAGTATAGTATAGTATATCCTCCTTGAAAATTAACTTATTAGAAAATATCTCCTTTGGAAATAAAAATCTAACATGGCAATTGAGCCTAGCTATAGGAAATGGTAAATAGATAAAAGATAAAAAATGCAGTGTGAAATTCCGTCCATGGTAACAACTGTCTGGCAAAGGAGAGCTTTGTTTCAATTTGAAGAAATTTGGGACAAAAGCTTAGAAATTATATAAAAATTCTAATTGAAATCTACTTTTCTGCCCAAATCCATGAGTTAAGACAGACTATAAGAGTGCATATGCAAGATTTCCTTTTCTTCATGCAAAGAGCTATGGAAGCAAGAACTACAATCACCCCATGAACAGGGAACATAGTAAACCTCAACATAGTGATCTGACAAGGCCAATTTTCTCAGAAGTCAGTGTGGTATCCCAGTATATGTAATTCTAAATAACTTGGGAAGGTGAAACCCTCTTGCAATACGTGCACAAATAAGCTTAACACACAAAACTGTACTTTGTCATTACAAGACTGACAATTACCATCACACTTTGAACACAATTTCAAAAAAATTATACACTAATTCCAGCTACAGCAATAATATCCCTACAGGGTATACCTACAGTATGATCATTCTATTCTGCACTGCTGGCCTGCTATCCCCTCTATGATGATTTCAAAATATTCAGGTATGTGCACTAATCATGTATTCCTACACTTGAACAAGAGAATGTTAATAAAAATGTGCATAGCAACATGAAAACCTTAATAGTTGCCTGGAGAGTTAAGGAATACATTTCCAAATGTACATTACCCTTTGCTTAGGCTGCTTTCCTAAAATACAACTTGTCACACAGGCTTCAGAGGAGCCATAATTTCCAAGACCTTCTTCTAGCATATGGAATAACTATCTACACAGTTCCCAGTCCAAAGCTATCAATGGTTCAGTCTCAGATTTCTCAGAAGAAATAGACTGTGGCAGGATCAAGCAATTGACCCAGGAACTAAACAGGATTTAAGTTCATCTAAAATTACAGCCCCCAAGGCCTGTACTCCCAACTCACCTTATCTAAGAAATACCTAAAATTTACTATGTGCTTGCTTAGGGCATTGCATCAAAGCCTGCCTTCCAGATCTAGCTGCTGTGCATTGGGAATGACAGCCAGAGTTTGGTGCCTCAGTGCAAAGGCAGGGCAGGCAGCACCTCTGCCCAGGCAGACCTGCGGGCAGCACGAGAACCTGCAAGGCAAAGCCATAACGGGAGCGAGTTCAGGTGCTGCTTAAACATTTTGCTGAAGTTCTTGCATTCTGCAATTTTGCTATTTTGGACCCAACATATTGGTTTTGCTGAGAGCATCCTTTCTTTCAATCTGATCTAAAGCCAGTCTCTGCACACTGAAATCCTAGAAAATTCAAAATCAAGTGTGCACAAGTATGACCCTAAAAAATTACTTAAATACAGAGCAGCAGAGTTTATAGTGTTACCTACGTTAAGCATGGCCAAGAGCAAGGAAATATTGCAGATGCAGGTGAGTTATCCTCTATCTGGTGGAAAATTAGCAAGATTTGAAAGGTCACTTCTGGGCTCCTTTTCCTGGCAAATATCCTCCATGTGATAATATTTGAAACCATGATTTCAGGATTATTAACCACCTCATATGCCAATAACCATTACTTTTACTGGAAAGTTAAAATATAGGGAATGTTTGAAGAGTAAAACTAGAAAAGGTGGTCCTAATCTAGGTCAATTGGGAAGACAAACTAAAATTTAAAAATCTATACAATCTGTAAACCAGATGGCTCAGAGGGGGATTTAATTGTAATACATAAAATTTAATATGCTGCAGACACAGTCAATCCAGGTTACTATTTTTCCCCTAAAACAAATATTGCAGTAAGAGGACATATTGTAAATTGAAATTACAGAGGAACTCTAAGACACAGGGAAGCAATTTTTTCCTTAACTAAAAAATATTCTGCAAAATAAATGCACAAAAAAACCCTACTACAGACTTCTAGAAATAATCAAATGTTATTATAAGGGAAAGCTGGGATAGAAAAGTATGCCTAAATTTGTCAGCTGTTTTGCATTAAATCCAAGTTTTTAAGCCATTATATTTCTTCATACTGTGCACGCACGTAAACAGGGAAGTTCAATTGTGTGACAGTTTGGAGATGCTATAAAGAATTGCAATAAAAAGGGAAAATATAAAAGGTTGTATGTGAGAGATGATATTTATTTATTTTCTGTAATAAAATTTATTTGAGGAACCCAAGAACATGGAAATGAGCAGGCAGCCACAACCTTACTCAGCCTGTTCTCTCAGCTAGCAGGGAATGTGCCAGATTTGGTCCAGCACCGTACAACCATCCAGGTAAAAAGTTCTGCTGCAAGATCTGTCTGCATCCATCTTTGTACATATGCCCTAAGTAAAAATAATAATA